>JBBDGP010002704.1:0-290808 GCA_037952835.1 Lithobates septentrionalis
CTGGGCACTGATGATGTGGCACTGATGAGTCTGCACTGATAGGCGGCATTGATGGGCAATGATGAGGCTGCACCGATGATCAGTGTAAACAATGTACTGACAGCCTTGCTGGTTATCGTTCCACAGTGTGGGAGGAAAGGAATCCTGATAACTATCAAGTCTGTTTACATGTGATCTAAAAACAAACAAAGGCGCCTCTAAGTGCAGAAGATAAACAATTTTAATACCCCAAATGGGTTAAAAACACTTACAAAATGGAAGTAATCGTGGGTAAGGCTGCATTGGAAGAGGTCACAATCAGGGGAAGCCTCCAGGAGGATGGATGTAGTCACTGTCAGCAGCGATGTAAAACACAGGGAACAGCTGTGGAGCCGGCGTCGTCAGCGTGTGAGGGCTGCGAACCCGGAAGTGATGTCATCCGCTGGGTGGCTCTGTGACCAGCCTGAACCGCAAACGAAAGGCCGGAGAGGGGATGTGATGTCATCAGTGAGGGACGCGTTTCAGAACCGTCATTCGTTCCTTTCTCAACCTCGGATTGCACTGATGGCTGGGGAGGATATATACAGACACACTGGCAGTGGATTGGCCGGGGGGTGGGGACAACTAGATTAAATAAGCACACTGGCAGTGGATTGGCCGGGGGGAGGGGACAACAAGGTTAAATAACAATAGGTCTAGTGGATACATGTGAATAAAGACACACACCTGCAATAACATGCTGAGAACCAAAAAGAACAATAGAAGAAAATAAAACCAAGGATGGTGATATTAAGGATTAAAAACGATCTGTATCACAATCAGAATGCCCAATGTATGGGTCTGACAGATCGCAAGGAATGTTGCACATAATGAATTGTCCACAAATGGGTAACAAGAAAAGAGGGGGGGGGGGGAGGGGGGGGGAAAGGAAAAAAGGGGGACCATGCATAACATTAGTCATATTAAAATGTATAAATATATATAAATATACATAGAAAAATATATATAAATAAATATAAATGCCATAGATTCAAATGAAAGAAAGTATATGAAAATAAAAATAAAAAATAAAGAATCTATGTAAAAAATATGTTAAAAAATATATGTATATATAAATTGGTAATAATAAACCATCTTATTATTATTAAAAGTGGGGGAGGAGGGGGAAAAAATTGGATAAGTATGGTAAAAAGATGTATTATCAAGGTATAGCAATAACTTCGGTAAAAAATGTGTATAGTCAAAGTATAGCACTAACTTCGAAGTCCTCATTTAACCCTCCAGGGGCTAAAACATTTAATAAAAATATCCAGTACATTTCTCTATGGCATAGTCGTCGGTAGCGTTCAGCAGGGGGGAGATCTTTTGACATCGCCTCAATAACCCATACTCTGAGACCGCTAGTGGATTTATCATGGAAGTGTAGATAATGTTTGGGGACACTGTGATTATCTAGTCCGCCTTCAATAAAGCGACGGTGTTCACCAAACCGTTTCCGTAGTGGCCGGATGGTGCGCCCTACATAAAATAAACCACAGGGACAAGTAAGACAATATATGACATGGTCAGAAGAACATGTGTGGAAGCCCTTTATTGGATATGTTTTGCCTTTGACGTGAAAGTCTTTCTGGCCATGTGTCACAAACCGACAGGTCTTGCAGAGGGGTTTGCGGCACTGATACATCCCAGAAATAGCCAGGAAGGTGGGCATATGGTGACCAGGAGGTGGAGGTCTAGCCCTGAGTTTGCTGGTCGCTACCTTGCTCTTAATATTGGGTGCCTTCCTATAGGCAAATTGAGGTCTATTTGACAGAGTGGAGACTAGATGTTCGTCTTGTAGTAGAAGGGGCCAGTGTTTTTTAACAATATTTTCCATTTGTTTGTGTTGGGTATGGAATTGAGTAATGAATCGTGGATTACTATTGTCAGTGTTATGACGTGGATGAGAATATTCAGTAGGCGGTTTACTCTTATATTTTTGATACGCTGTATCCACAAGATCAACGGGAAATCCCTTTTCAAGAAATTTTTCTTTTAGGATAAGACCTTCAGTGTCATAATCACTCTGTAATGTACAGTTCTTATTAAGCCTACAGAACTGGCTTTTAGGTACGTTATTTAACCAAAGAGGGTGGTGGCAGCTTTTATAGTGAAGGAAGGAATTTCCAGCTGTTGGTTTGGTGAAGTTTTTGGCGTGTATCTCCTTACCTATCCAAAACAGTTCGAGGTCTAAAAAGGCTAGTTTGTTGGAGTCAATGACAGAGGTGAAGGTGAGGCCCATATTATTGGTGTTGCAGTATGTGACAAAGTCTGAAAATACTGATACGCTGCCATCCCAAATGATGATCACGTCATCTATATAGCGACCATAAAAAACAATATGGGAAAAAAACGGATTGTTGTTCCATATATATTGTTGCTCCCAGTGCCCCATGGTAAGATTCGCATATGAGGGAGCAAAGTGCGCCCCCATAGCTGTCCCCTGTAGCTGCAGATAGAAATTTTCATCAAATTTAAAATAATTGTGCGTAAGACAAAAGGAAGTTGCCTCAACAATGAAGGAAGCTTGCCTAGGATTAAGCATGGGATCTTGGCAGAGAAAAAACTGTAGGGCATTGAGGCCTACTTCATGAGGTATAGATGTATAGAGAGATTGGACATCTAAAGAGGCCCAGTGGTAGTTTGTATCCCAGGAGTAGGTGGTTAAAGTTTCCAGTAGATGAACGCCATCTCTAATATGTGACTGGAGTGATTGGGCCAGTGGCTGGAGGAATTGATCTATGTACTGTGATAGTCCACTGCTAATGCTGTCCATGGAGGCCACAATCGGTCGCCCAGGTGGTGTCTTAAGGTCTTTGTGCACCTTGGGCAGATGGTAAAAGTAGGGAGTGAAATGTACTTCTTTGACTAAAAAGGAGGCCTCTTGTTGTGTGATGATGTTTTCCTTCAGTGCTTTTTCAACCAGAGAAGAAGCTTCGATGGTGAATACGGGTAAGGGATCTTTATTGAGTCTGATATATGTGTTGGTATCAGATAATAATCGCATGGCTTCAGAGACATAATCAGCTCTATTCTGTATCACTATACCTCCCCCTTTGTCAGCACTCTTTATGACCAGTTCTAAATTATTGGTGAGTGTGTCAAGAGCTCTTTGTTCATGATGGGTGAGATTGGAGATGGAATTTTTATTCTTATTTTTATTGTTATTACACAACTCCTGTATTTCTGTATGGACGATGCGATAAAACGCATCGATACATGAGCCTTTGAACTGGGTTGGGTAAAAGACTGATGTAGGTTTGAATGTGGTATTTTGGATGGGTGGAGAAGTTATCAGATGTTGCGTGTATAGTAGAAGATCATTATCGTGATCTGCTGAAGGAGAGGATAAGATGGGGGAATGGTTGTACAGATCTTCTAAAATGGAGAGGGCATCACTGTCAGTATGAGCCTCAGTGGTATTATGGGACACTTCAATTATGTTTGAGTCAGCATGTGAACGGTGTTTATTGGATTGGATGTTGAAAAATCTTTTTAAGGTAAGAAGACGGACAAATTTATTCAAATCTTTGAAAAGAAGGAAGGGATTAGGAGCAGCAGATGGAGCAAAGTTTAAACCTCGACTAAGTAAGGAGATTTCGTCATTAGTTAGGACATGGGAGGAGAGGTTAAAGATTTTAACAGTACTCTCTTTTTGCTGGGATCTGGAGTGTTGCTTATTGCCTCTGCCTCGACATCCTCTTCTGTGTGTTTTCTTTTTTGTGGTTTTGTCCGAGGGAGATCGAACACTAAAAAAGGGACCGCAGTGGATTCTGAGGTAGGAGTGGTTGCCAGAGGTGTGATAAGTGAGGGGTTTGAACCAAAGGATACCAATGGGACAGGGGATGTTGTAGGTGGAACACATGTGTTATTGACAGTATTGCCAATACTCTGTTGGCTATCTGGAGTAGTTGTAGAACAAGGAAGGACAATGGGGATGTTAAGTGCAGTGGGAGTGGGGGTGGGGGTTACTTGTGTCACCTGTGTAGGCTGGACAAGAGTGGGACTGTCAGTAGGAGATGGTATCGTGGATGCCTTATTTTGCAAACTCCCTCCACGAGCAGCTGCTGTGTTGGAAGTTATTATTTTCTTGGAGGGGAATACTTTACGAGGGACAATGGGAGCAAACGGATTGATATCCATGAGGGATGGGAGACTGGGAACGGATTTGCGTTTCCAGGAAAAGACGTTGTTACTGCTGTAGTCTTTCAAGTCTCTGCTAAATTTCCCCAATTTTTGTTTGATCAGGGAGTCTTCTTTCTTGTGGGAGAGATTGGTTAAGGTAGACAACCATGAGGAAGGTAAGTGGGTGGTAAGATCTGTAATGTGGGAGAATACTGTTTTTATTTGGTGGAGACATTGTTCATATTTGATATGTCTCTGTGCAGCGATAATTCTGATCCATTTATTTGTGCAGAATTCAGATATGGAGGACCATTCTCTCTGTGACTCTGAGTCTAGGAAAGAGCATGTTTTTAAAATTCTTAGGCCTCTAGGGGTAATGTGGGCAGACAGATATTTGAGGAGAAAAAATTCATCCCACCACTGCTGGTTAGCAGAGATGACCATTCTTTCTAATTTTCGGAATAGTGGACAGAGAGATTTATATTCTACATGGGAAAATTGTGGTGTAGGTATGAAAAAACCTATGGGTATCATTGCTAAAATATCATTTATTTTGGAATATTTTAAGGAATCTATTTCGGACAGAAAATCCATGACTCAGGAAGGGAAATGGGTGGAAAACCGACAAAAAGAAAAAAAGAAATGAAAAATAAAATGAAAATAAAAAGGAAAATAAGTAAATAGTGGAATTATTTAAAAATTGCTGTGTAATAAAATAACATACATAAACGAAAAATATGCATATGGGAAACACATGTATGCAGGTGGCATATACCACAGGATATATATATACAAAGAGACCAACAATGTAATGTTAAATGCAGGAGTCCGTGCGTCAACCTAAAATTAGCTTCATATGAAAACACTGGAAATAAAAGGTGATATAGGGCGCACAGGACTAGCGTTGTCCAAATAATGTCTCTATTAAGGATCGGCAGTCCAAAAATGAACAGGAGAAGTGTGGGTAGGAAGGGATGAAAGGATGATGATCTTCAGCAAAAAGGGCTGCGACTTTAAAAGACTTCCTACCAATGACACTAAAGATGGGGAAATGTTTACTCCCACTGATGTTTGGACATTTTCTATTCCCGATGACCACAGTCCGACCCCCCCTAAAGTCTGAAGGACAGTAAACTGGCCATTTGTTTAGAAAGTTTGGAGACCCCTGTGCTAGATGATACATAATTTCCTCCAGCCAGGAAATGATTTGGGCCTTATCTGACTTGCTGCAGCTTCTGATGCACATTGTGAGAAGCTCACAGTGTGCAGTGAAATCAGAGGAAGCCATTTCAGTCCAGGAGAGGAGCCGCTACAACTGTACAAGGTTGAAGGGAAGTTGAGATCTCACAGGAAGTTTTTTTGTATCTTTTTCATATTCTATAGTTGTAAACACGGATCTCTCGGTGAAGCTGCAATCTTCGGTAGTCCGGTGGTGGAGGCGGCGCGGTGCCGCATTCATCAATACTATTGATCAGTTACAATGATAAGAGTAGCAGGGATCTGTGTGAGGACCCCCCCCCCCCCCCCGCCGCCGCCCACTCGGCTGACTCATCGATTTCCAGCGACAAAAAAAAAAAAAAATCGCCCCCTTTATGGATGGAGCCGCTAATAATTGCTGAAGCGGGTAATTATGTGGCTCCCGGTCGATACAATTAACGGTCGGATTCATTAATTAAACAAATGGGACTCATTCAGCGCGGCGTAACAAATACCATTTTTCAGGTCATTTACACAGAGGGGACCTTTAAGGCGTCCCGTTCATTAGTGGTGATGGATTGTCGCGGTGGATGTTCGGGCCTGTGTGCGCCCCGCGGCGGTTTTATCAGTCGCACTTTGTGTGGTAGAGACCCGCTGGTAGAATAAATACAACCATTCAGATCCTAAGCGTCATTCACAACTGCACAAAACACGTGTTGCACTTGTGATGCCATTAATTACCCAATCAGGTGCCAGGAACATAGAAAAGACGGGATTATTGATTGCATGTGATTGGATGATTTACATCAGCGTAGCGTCACCTCATTCAATGAGCTAATCGACAATTCACACCGCAACATGCCTGTCTATTTTTTTTTTTTCGATAGTGATCTGCAGATTACCGTTCAATGTACAGTTGTGCTCATAAGTTTACATACCCTGGCAGAATTTATGATTTCTTGGCCATTTTTCAGAGAATATGAATGATAACACAAAAACTTTCCTTTCACTCATGATTAGTGTTTGGCTGAAGCCGTTTATTATCAATCAACTCTGTTTACTCTTTTTAAATCATAATGGCAACAGAAACTACCCAAATGACCCTGATCAAAAGTTTACATACCCCAGTTCTTAATACCGTGTATTGCCCTCCTTTAACATCAATGACGGCTTGAAGTCTTTTGTGGTATTTGTGGATGAGGCTCTTTATCTTCTCTGATGGTAGAGCTGCTCATTCCTCTTGGCAAAAAGCCTCCAGTTCCTGTAAATTCTTGGGCTGTCTTGCATGAACGGCACGTTTGAGATCTCCCCAGAGTGGATCAATGATATTGAGGTCAGGAGACTGGGAGGGTCACTCCAGAACCTTCACTTTATTCTGCTGTAGCCAATGACAGGTGGACTTGGCCTTGTGGTTTGGATCATTGTCATGTTGGAATGTCCAAGTACGTCCCATGTGCAGCTTCCTGGCTGATGAATGCAAATGTTCCTCCAGTATTTTTTGATAACCTACTGCATTCATCTTGTCATCAATTTTGACCAAATTTCCTGTGCCTTTGTAGCTTACATATCCCTAAAACATCAGCGATCCACCTCTGTGTTTCACAGTAGGAATGGTGGACCTTTCATCATAGGCCTTGTTGACTCCTCTCCAAATGTAGTGTTTATGGTTGTGGCCAAAAAGCTCAATTTTGGTCTCATCACTCCAAATGACTTTGTGCCAGAAGGTTTGAGGCTTGTCTCTGTGCTGTTTGGTGTATTGTAAGTGGGATACTTTGTGTCATTTGCGTAGTAATGGCTTTCTTCTGGCGACTCAACCATGCAGCCCATCTTTCTTCAAGTGCCTCCTTATTGTGCATCTTGGAACATCCACACCAAATGTTTTCAGAGAGTCCTGTATTTCACCTGAAGTTATTTGTGGGTTTTTCTTTGCATACCGAACAGTTGTGGCTGAAATTTTAGTTGGTCTACCTGACCGTGGTTGGGTTTCAACAGAACCCCTCATTTTCCACTTCTTGATTAGAGTCTGAGCACTGCTGATTGGCATTCTCAATTCCTTGGATATCTTTTTATATCCCTTTCCTGTTTTATACAGTTCAACTACCTTTTCCCGCAGATCCTTTGACAATTCTTTTGCTTTCCCCATGACTCAGAATCCAGAAACGTCAGTGCAGCACTGGATGAAAGATACAAGGGCCTGTCAGGAGTCCAGAAACTCATTGACCTTTTATACACACACTAATTACAAAGAAACAGATCACAGGTGAGGATGGTTACCTTTAACCTCTTCCCGTACAAGCTATAGCTGAAAAACAGCTACAGCGTGGACCTACACTGCCGGGAGGCCGTCAATAGACGTCCTCCCCTTTGCACGCTCCCCACACGCCCCGCGGTATTCGTTGTGCGGGGCCAAGCCAAATGCCTGAAAAACAACCCCACACCATAATCCCCCCTCCACCAAATGATTTGGACCAGTGCACAAAGCAAGCTCCAAAAAGACATGGATGAGCGAGTTTGGTGGTGGAGGAACTTCACTGGCCTGCACAGAGTCCTGACCTCACCCTGATAGAACACCTTTGGGATGAATCAGAGCGGAGACTGCCAGCCAGGCCTTCTAGTCTAGTCTTTTATCCCAGTGTCTCAACCAGAAAAATCCATAACATGCCTTTTAGTTAAAATACTTGGTACCACAATGCGCTCCTCTTCCCATTCTATAAAGCCGGAAGGTTTGAATCCAGAGCCTGCAATCCACATAACACGATCGACCTGCCAAGCACCGCCGCCACTGTGCACAGATGAGGCCTGGTCTGTGCCAGCCAAATACGCCGTGCTCCATCTGCCTCCCGCCGTTCGGTCGCTGTAAGCTCTGCAGCCAGCCAGATGTCTGTCACCTTCTGCTGCCATTTTCCTGATCACTGACTCCTGATGTGATCGAAGCTTCCACTCCGCTGTTACGGCACCGTGATTGTTAGTGACGCGCGGCACCCAGACATGACAATATGGAGGCATCGATGAACCGTGAGACAGCCAGCTGTGGATCTCCTTATCATCGGCTCAATATAACACCGGCTGTGTTCTGGGATGAATGGATGGCATTTAGTTTGCTCTGTGATCATAAAGGATTACCATTATTTTATTTTTATTTTTTTAAAGAAAATCCTGTTTTTAACCCTTTATTTCCCATCTCAGTGCTGCTAGATCCCCTGCAGCCTCTTTCATCCACTTTCTGTCTATAAGCAAGCCCCTCCTCCAGCATTAGCTGCACATCATTGTCTGAACCGGCTTCCTGACAGTGACACCATTGTCACAAGTCATAGACGGTAACTGTCCTGGATTTTCTGGGGCAGTCCCCCATTGTAGACCTTAGTCCCAAAAAAAGCTTGTCCTGGGCTCTGTCCTGGGATCACACTATCAGGGGCTCTGTCCTGGGATCACAGTGTCACGGGCTCTGTCCCCAGATCAGTGTCACGGGCTCTGTCCTGGGATCACAGTGTCACGGGCTCTGTCCTGGGATCAGAATGTCACGGGCTCTGTCCTGGAAATATGGTGTCACGGGCTCTGTCCCCAGATCAGTGTCACGGGCTCTGTCCTGGGATCACAGTGTCACGGGCTCTGTCCTGGGATCACAGTGTCACGGGCTCTGTCCTGGGATCACAGTGTCACGGGCTCTGTCCTGGGATCAGAATGTCACGGGCTCTGTCCTGGAAATATGGTGTCACGGGCTCTGTCCCCAGATCAGTGTCACGGGCTCTGTCCCCAGATCAGTGTCACGGGCTCTGTCCCCAGATCAGTGTCACGGGCTCTGTCCTGGGATCACAGTGTCACGGGCTCTGTCCTGGGATCAGAATGTCACGGGCTCTGTCCTGGAAATATGGTGTCACGGGCTCTGTCTTGGGATCATGGTGTCACGGGGCTCTGTCCCCAGATCACGGTATCAGTCCCGGGATCACGGGGTCACGGGCTCTGTCCTGGGATCACAGTGTCAGGGGCTCTGTCCCGGAATCACTGTGTCACTGGCTCTGTCCCAGGATCATGGTGTCACAGACTCTGTCCCCAGATCTCGCTGTCACAGTCTCTGTCCTGGAAACACAGTGTCACGGGCTCTGTCCCCATGTCACGGTATCACAGGCTCTGTCCCGGGATCATGGAGTCACGGGCTCTGTCCCAGGATCACAGCGTTTTACGGGCTCTGTCCCCAGATCAGTGTCACAGACTCTGTCCCCAGATCGGCGTCACGGAGTCACTGGCTCTGTCCCGGGATCACAGTGTCTCGGGCTCTGTCCCGGGATCACAGTGTCTCGGGCTCTGTCCTGGGATCCCGGTGTCACAACCTTTGTCCCGGGATCACGGTCTCACAGGCTCTGTCCCGGGATCACAGTATAATGGACTCTTTCCTGGGATCACGGTGTCACGGGCTCTGTCCCCAGATCACAATGTCACGGGCGGATCACTGTGTCACGGGCTCTGTCCCAGGATCATGGTGTCACGGGCTCTGTAACGGGATCACGGTGTCACGGGCTCTGTCCTGGGATTATGGTGTCTCAGGGCTCTGTCCCCAGATCACAGTGTCAGTCACGGGGTCACGGGCTCTGTCCTGGGATCACTGTGTCAGGGGCTCTGTCCCGGAACCATGGTGTCACTGGCTCTGTCCCGGGATCATGGTGTCACAGACTCTGTCCCCAGATCTCGGTGTCACAGGCTCTGTCCTGGAAACAGAGTGTCACAGGCTCTGTCCCTAGGTCACGATATTATGGGCTCTGTCCCGGAATCACGGTGTCACAGGCTCTGTCCCAGGATCACAGTGTCACCATTATTTGAGTTATTGCACATACACAGTAACTTAAAGCAGATCTCCCCCCTAAACTAAATCTCCTATTGGCCTGCCTCTTCCCCCTCCCTCTCTCACAATTGGATCTAGTTTTTTTATTTAAGACATTTTTGTTGGGCTGCGAAGCCTCTGCATTGAGACTCTCTTAAAGGTCTGATGGGTGGCATCATCAGGGGATTAAACACGCCGATTGGTTGGATAAGATTTCAGGAATCAGAATTAAATTTCCCGTCTCTGTGGAATCGATGTGCGAGAACCTTCAGTATCACGTGTTGCGGCACCCCGGGGGAACCGGCGACAGCGGCTGATACGCTCAGCTCAACATTTGGGAGAAATGTTAAACGTCAACAGCTTGAATGGTGTGTGCAAACATCGACCAATCTGCGCCTCCCACGGGTTCTAAAAACAGCTCTTCCCCGTCTCGCCAACCGCCGCACGTCGGTTCACAGCAACGTTCGCTCGCCCACAGTGTGTTTCTGTGTCTGGGTGAAGCTGTAGCTCTGACGGCTCTCAATATTGGTATTTGTTTATGAATTTTCTCTGGCAGGAGCTGGGGAACAGAAGAGGGGTTCAGCTGTCGGAGATAACGTGTAACGTCGCGAACGCCGCAAACGCCGCCATCACCTATGAATGTGCTGTATGTAGAATATAACACCCCCCCATGGAGGTTCTTCCCATTATACACAATTCTTAAATCTGACCTCCAGACCTCCCTCCAGTCTTGCACAGTTGTACCTCTGCTGGACCGTAATGGCTTCCTCTGATTTTGCTGCACACTGTGAGTTTCTCACATTAGAAGCTGCAGCAAGACAGGTAGAGCCCCGCCCCTCATTTCCTTGTTGGGGGAAGCTATCATTAGTTTAAAGTGGACGTGAACCTGTCTTTAGATATAATCTTTATTTTTGTCTATTTATATTTATTTGTAATATTTATTTATATAAACATTGTATTAATGCCTCAGAATTTACAGTCTCCATGAATAATCCCGTAATGTGTCTAATTTGTGTATTTCCTTCTTCCCTTCAGCTCCACCTAGTGACCATAATGTTGTACTTTCCTGACTGAGGCATTTTAGGAAAATACTGCATTATGGCCACTAGATGGAGCTGACGGTCATATAAAAATGCACATTATAAGGTTTATTCACAACATTTTTTTTAATATAAATTAATCCCTATGTGCAACACTTCCAGGTATTTGTTACCTCTCACAGAGATCGCAGAACCCCGCCTGACAAGGCCACCGTCTGCTTTTCTGTCCAGAAGGGCTGCGCCATCTTTGTTCAGTCATCATCCAGGATCACCAGCTCCTTCCTAGACTGAGATGCAGACTCAGATATGATAAACCGCAATCGAAACAACCAAAAACACAAAAGTAAATATGCTATTAGGCTATAAAAGCATCGGGGCTTATTTCCATCAGTTATAGTATTCTGTAATGGGCTGTGAATTGGGTTCCTGCAGGCTCCTCCCTTTAATCCAGGCCAATCATTACCAGTACATAAAAAACAAAACTGACAGGAGTGCAGGATCTGGTTAAAAGACTGTGTACATGCGTCAGGTGAAGGGACGGAGTTTCCTCTTTCTCAAGCCTGCCCTGATCAATAAGCAAAGAGCTTATAAACTACAAGGCAAGGGGAAGCAACTCCAGACAGCTCCTACATCAACATTTTTACAAGGCAGGGGGAAGAAGGAGTTTCTTCTTTCTCAAGCCTGCCCCAATCAGTAAGCAAAGGGCTTATAAACTACAAGACAAGGGAAAGCAACTCTGGACAGCACTGTCATCAAAATTTGGCAGCACTGCACTAGAATCTGATCTGGAGTAGCGTTCCCTGCTGCCATGTACTCACCTAGCTTGACTGTGCATCAGGTGGAGAGGTAGCAATGTGTTTCGATGGAGTTTCCTCTTTCTCAGTAACCAAATTACAAGGCAAGGGGAAGAAACTCCAGACAGTTCTGTCATCAAAATTTGACAAGGCAAGGGGAAGAGGCAGTTTCCTCTTTCTCAAGCCTGCCCCACTCAAAATTTGAGAGCATCGCACTAGAATCTAGGTAGCAACGTGTTTCCACTTTCTCAAACCTGTCCTGATCAGTAACCAAAGGATTTGAAAGCTACAAGGCAACAGCTCTGACATCTCATTTTTACAAGGCAGAGGGAAGAGGGACTTTCCTCTTTCTCAAGCCTGCACCAATCTGTAACAAAAGGGCTTGTAAACTACAAGGTTAGAGAAGCAACTCCAGATAGCACTGACATCAAAATTTGACAGCACCGCACTAGAATCTGATCTGGAGCAGCGTTCTCTGCTGCCTTGTACTCTCCTAGCTTGACTGTGCCTCAGGTGAAGAGGTAGCAACGTGTTTCCATAGTTTCCTCTTTCTCAAGCCTGCCCTGATCAGTAACCAAAGGACTTGTGAACTACAAGGCAAGGGGAAGCAACTCTAGACAGCTCTGACATCAAATTTTTACAAGGCAGGGGGAAGAGGGACTTTCCTCTTTCTCAACTGCATCTGATCGGGCACCGTGTTCTCTGCTGCCTTGTACTCTCCTAGCTTGACTGTGCATTAGGCGAAGAGGTGTCAACGTGGTTCAATGGAGTTTCCTCTTTCTCAAGTCTGCCCTGATCAGTAACCAAAGGACTTGTAAACTACAAGGCAAGGGGAAGAAACCCCAGACAGTTCTGTCATCAAAATTTGACAGCACTGCACTAGAATCTGATATTGAGTAGCGTTCCCTGCTGCTATGTACTCTCCTAGCTTGACTGCATCAGGTTAAGAGGTAGCAACATGTTTCGATAGTTTCCTCTTTCTCAAGCCTGCCGTGATCAGTAACCAAGGAACTTGTAAACTACAAGGCAGGGGGAAGCAACTCCAGACAGCTCTGACATCAAATTTTTACAAGGCAGGGGAAAGAGGGAGTTTCCTCTTTCTAGAGCCTGCACCAATCAGTAACAAAAGGGCTTGAGGTGGCAACGTGGTTCGATGGAGTTTTCACTTTCTCAAGACTGCCCTGATCAGTGACCAAAGGACTTGTAAACTACAAGGCAAGGGGAAGAAACTCCAGACAGTTCTGTCGTTAAAATTTGACAAGGCAAGGGGAAGAGGCAGCTTCCTCTTTCTCAAGCCTGCCCCGCTCAATATTTGACAGCATCGCACTAGAATCTGCTATGTAATGTAGCGCTGTCAAATTTTGATGTCAGTGCTGTCCGGAGCTTCTTCCCCTTGCTTTGTAGTTTATGAACCCTTTAGTTACTGATCGGGGCAGGCTTGAGAAAGAGGAAGCTGCCTCAAAATGCGTTGTCACCCCTTTACCCGAGGCATGGTCCAGTTAGTGTTTTGAGTGGGTTCATGGCCGGCACCGGGGTCTTACTTATATTGTCAACAAAGCTGGAACCAAGTTTGCTTCTGTCCTGTACTTATCCACGCTGCAGACAAGTTGCTGATATGTGTATTCTTTTTTTTATTAATAAATCTATAAAGTCTTTTAACTAGATTCCACGCTCCTGTCAGAGCTCCTGTCAGCTCAGAGTTGACACAACCCTGTAGCAGTTCTTGGCTGTGTTCACAAATGTCTGACACAGATCAGACCTTGCAGCAGCCTCTCATCTTGTGGAAAGTTACAATGTATGATCTGATCACTGGGGGGAGGGGAGACTGAAGAAATGCTTCCTCTTGCCTGCAGCAGACTGATGACCTCATCCCAGTCTAGACAAAGTCGCTGAATGAAGCTCAAGGATGACTTTTTAACCACTTGACGACCGCTCACTGTATATGTACGTCATTTTTTTGAAGATGGATATCTCGGTAACGGCAGCAGCTGCTGCCACAACCGAGGTATCCATCTTTACAGCGAGTGGTTCTGTACACGATAACGGTGGTCTCTGCGGCGGGTTCGCCGCGAGATCACCGTTATCGGCCATTGGGAGAGGTGCAACCCCCCCTCCCGCCGCTCTCCCGCGCCCTCCGCCGCTTACCGGAGCCGTTGAGATCGGGACCTGTCACTGCTGAGGTACTGAGACGTGATGGCCCCCACCCGTCTCTATACCATGTGACGGCCGGAGCGACGTCATTATGACGGCTCCGCCCACTTCTCTTAAAGGCACAATTTTTTGTGTCATTTTTTTAAACGACTTTTTTTTTTTTTTTTTTGCATTTTAGTGTAAATATGAGATCTGAGGACTTTTTGACCCCAGATCTCATATTTAAGAGGATCTGTCATGTTTTTTTCTATTACAAGGGATGTTTACATTCCTTGTAATAGGAATAAAGGTGATCCAAATTTTTTTTTTTTTAAAACAGTGAAAAAATAAATAAAATAAAGTAAAATAAATAATAAAAAAAAAATTTTTTTTTTAAAGTGCCCTGTCCCGACGAGCTCACGCGCAGAAGCGAACGCATACGTGAGTAGCGCCCGCATATGAAAACGGTGGTCAAACCACACATGTGAGGTATCGCCGCGACCGGTAGAGCGAGAGCAATAATTCTGGCCCTAGACCTCGTCTGTAACGCAAAACATGCAACCTGTAGAATTTTTTAAACGTCGCCTATGGAGATTTTTAAGGGTAAAAGTTTGAGCGGGCGCAATTTTGAAGCGTGACATGTTGGGTATCAATTTACTTGGCGTAACATTATATTTCACAATATAAAAATAAATTGGACTAACTTTACTGTTGTCTTATTTTTTTATTCAAAAAAGTGAATTTTTTCCCAAAAAAGTGCGCTTATAAGACCGCTGCGCAAATACGGTGCAAAAAAAAGTATTGCAATTACCGCCATTTTATTCTCTAGGGTGTTAGAAAAAAACCCATATATAATGTTTGGGGGTTCTAAGTAATTTTCTAGCAAAAAAAACTGTTTTAAACATGTAAATACCTAAAATCCAAAACGAGGCTAGTCCTTAAGTGGTTAATGATAAAAGGTTTGCAGTGACAGGAATGTATTCGTTGTCTGACCTGCGCATTTTTAGGGGATTGTTTTCACCCACAAATACCGAAGAAAAGCAGAACGCAAACCTGGGCAAATAAAGAAAATTCAATTGTGAATTGAAAAAAATTATTTCCAGAATGACCGTTCTCGTTTAGTGAAGTGACCCCCTCGTTTAGAAGAGGGTCAGTCCGGGGGTGTGTGTGGGGGGGGGGGGGGCTTCTAGGATATTTGGAAATGTGTTTCTTGATACGGATGAATAATTCACCGTATTGATCGCCGGCTAATTACAGTGAAAGATACAATGTTCTCCTACCCAGTAAACAAATACAATCTAATTTATAGCGCTTAGAGACCCGGAGCGCAATGCGTACATCACAGGAAGAGGCGGTGGGGGACAAATAAATACAACGCGGAAAAAAACAAAGTGTTTGCGTGCGGACGCAAGGTGAGAACTGCAACCAATGCTGACCAAAAGTTTACAATTACATAACCAATGAAGGGCTCGTTTATAGACGAGCAAAGAAATTAGAGGGCCTGTTAACGCACCTTATGCGCTAAGATGCGTTATCGGCGCATTTTTTCATGTGTTTTTGATGTGCTTGCGTTGTGTTAATAAACACCAACTTATTCTGGCCATTAAAATATATTAATGTTCAAGTGCTAATGTGCATTTACACAAGCCAGGTGGTTTTTTTTCTGCCAAAATTCTGTTGCTCCTGGACAATGCCGGCTGTGGGGGGGGGGGGGGTTTGTCTCTAAACTTGCCTACCGGGCACTTTCACCCCCTTCCTGCCCAGGCCAATTTTCAGCTTTCAGCGCTCTCACATTTTGAATGACAATTGCGCGGTCATGCTACACTGTACTCAAACAAAATTTCCATAATTATTTTGAGACAAATAGAGCTTTCTTTTAGTGGTATTTAATCGCCATTGGGGTTTTTATTTTTTGCTAAACAAACCAAAAAATACCGAACATTTTGTAAAAAAAATGTTATAAAAGTTTACAAAAAAGTCATTTTTCTCCTTCACTGATGCACAATGATGAGGCGGCACTGATGAAGAGGCACTGATAGGCTGCACTGATGAGGAGGCACTGATGGGCATTGATGAGGCTGCACTGATAGGCACTGTTAAAGAGGCCCTTTAAAGGCACTGATAAGGAGGCACTGATAGGGTTGCACTTATGGGCACTGATGAGGCTACACTGATGGGCCCTGATGAGGCTGCACTGAGAGGCACTGATGAAGCTGCACTGATGGGCACTAATGAGGCTGCACTGATGGGCACTGATGAGGAGGCACTGATGAGGCGGCACTGATGGGCACTGATGGGCACTGATGAGGCTGCACTGATGGGCACTGATTTTTCTTAGTTTCTGTTATAACATTTTGCAAATAAGTAATTTTTCTCCTTCACTGATGGGCACTGATAAGGCTGCACTGATGGGCACTGATGAGGAGGCACTGATGAGGCGGTACTGATGGGCACTGATAAGACAACGCTGAAGAGCACTGATGAGGTGGCACTGATGGGAAGGCACTAATATTCAGCACTAATGGGTACTGATATTTTGCACTGATAGGTGACACTTATGGGCACTGATCGGTGGCACGGATAGTTGGCACTGATGGGTGGCACTGATAAGAAAGCACTGATGGGCACTGATTGGCATTGCTGCTGTTCATTGTTGGAGCTGGACTGATAATCAGATCTCCCCTGTGAGGAAATGCCGCTGATCGGCTCTCCTCTCCTCACTTACTGTCAGTGTGAGGAGAGCCGATAACCAGCATGTCCTTGTTTACATGTGATCAGCTGTGATTGGACACAGCTGTTCACATGGATAAAGAGCCGCATCATCGGCTCTTTATTGGGATCAGTGATGCACCGTGTCCCAGGGACAGAACGCACCACCGATAGCCACGCGCCCTCACAGGTGTGCAAGCCTTGCGAGAGTGAGAAGACATCATATGACGTTGTCCCAGAATGAGAGAGAGTCACCGCCCCTCCGTCATTTGACAAAACGGCGGGCGGGAGGTGGTTAAACACCTATGTGTGCATTGTCGCATATTAAAACCTCAGGGGTGTTTAGCTGCAGAAAAAAAAGAAAACGCCAGAGGCCCCCTAACTGCAGCATTAAAAATTGTCCGGTATGCACGAGGCATTACATCTACTGTTTAGGAATGGTGCTGATTGCCCTGGCACACAGAAGGCACGCCCACAGACTGGTCTATGTATTGTGTATTTGTTAAATTGCAACAATGAAAATACAAGACAAGCACACACCTGTGAGATCTACAAATGTATCCATTTTCTTATATAAGTATCGAACACAAAGATTGATTGACGGAGAGGAGGGGGGATGGAGAGCTAAGTGATAATCATCTCCTCTCCAGGGCGGTAATTGGCAGGGAGAAGAGAGCGCCGAAGATAAGTGCACTGTGACTGTGGCGTTTTTATCTTCCAACGCGTTTCGTCTCCAGGAGAGAAGATCTCCCCGGTGATTGAACAGCGGAGGATGAGTCCCAGACGTGTTGTATTAAAGCTCCAGGGACAGCCGGGTGACATCTCCATCCAATTTACACCCTTTCTCCTCGTCCCTGTCACCTTCCTCCTGTCCCTGTCACCTTCCCACGGCTTAATGGGACAGAGGTACTCTCTGCGACATGGCGTGAGATGTTCCTGGGGAGAATGTCCCTATTAGCCGGGCGCCGCAGATATCGGTAATAAGTGAGATGCTTAAATCAGGGTCAGACCCCAGGAGGAGATGGGGGCGGTCAGAGTCTAGGCTTTTGTTACAAGGAAATCTGTAACATATTGAAAGTATTTTCTTAATAGAAAATGTAACCCTATTGCTCCTGGCTGGATGACACACAACATCATCTAGCCCTTTCCTCTCCAGCCTGACTTCCCCTTGCCCTGAAATCAGAGGATTCCCCTGCACACTGTGAGCTTCTCACAATGTGCATTAGAAGCTGCAGCAAGTCCGATATAGCCCCGCCTCATTTCCTGGCTGGAGGACTTGTCCAGCCCGACTGTCCCACCCGCTTCAGTCATTGGATTTCAGTTCTTCCAATCACGGAGGCTCGGCATCACACCTGGGTGTTACCTATGCAAATACAGCCTGCCTAGAAACGCCAACTCCTCCAGACTGACACCCACCCATCCAGGCATTTTGATATTTGCATAACCCCTCCCACTGCTTGCATTGGGACTGAGGGCTCTTGGGAGGAGTACTAAGGCAGGGTGCTATGAAGTTTTCAGGAAGCTATGTACAGACCGCCTCCCACCAGCCATGATCTGGTTGCATTGCATAGAGAAATACAGAGACCCAGTGATGATGATATTAAGTTTAAGATAAGTTATGTATTGAAAGTGGAAAAGCTTTATTTAAAAATGTCAATGGCATGCTGATGAAGGGGGAGGGGGGACCAGTGAAAGTAAAATTTAAGCAGATTAAACTTCAGCTTTAAAAGTCTGAAAAACTTGGGTATGGGTTACGGACCTCAATAGCTTAAACTCTGACATACACGTTCACACACAGCTAAATGGGTCAAAAGAATGACCGACTGCCCCTCCAACCACCACCACCCAACTGCCAATGCTTTGTATACAGTATGCTCTGTAAAGACATACAATTTGAGAGAGACAGTCTGAAAGCAAACACCCCCTGCTATATGGCCTCATTAGGAAACCCATAATGCATTGCCATACCAATGTCATGGGTGCAGCTGGGGATAAATGTTTATATTTAACCACTTGCCGACCGCCCATAGCCAAAACACGGCTACAGGGCGGTCGGATAACTCTGGGAGAGCGTACCACAACGTCCTCCCAGAATCTTGCTCCGCACTCGGGAATATCCGTGACCGCTGGATCTCGGTAAAGGGCCGCTGACAGCTCATCCATTCCTCATCCATGCCACATCAGTTTCCCTCCGTACCACATCAATGCCACTACAGTGCCCATCAGTGCCACTACAGTGCCCATCAATGCCATTACAGTGTCTCACAAAAGTGTAATAGGTAGTCAAATTAGATTTGAATTATATGCCCATAAAACACCTGATGGGGCTCCTTGCATGTTGGGCCTCTGTATGTGGACAGGCTATGAAAAAGTCTCACACATGTGGTATCGTTATTCTCGGGAGGCGTAGCAGAATATATTTTGGGGTGTAATGTTTGCTATGTACATGCTGTGTGTTAGAAATATTGTATAAATGGACAACTTGGTGTTTAAAAAAAATGCCTTTCATTTTCTTTCCTCATTTTCCAAAAACTTGTGGGAAAAAATGACACGTTCAAAAGATTCATTATGCCTCATAGAATATACGCCAGGGTGTTTGCTTTCCAAAATGGGGTCACTTTAACATTTCTAATCTCAAAAGCTAGCAATCTTCTTCTTTTTTTTATCATATTAGGTCCCATGAAATGCTCTGTACAGCCAGATGAAGCCAGTTCCATCACTAATAGACTCAACTAACAGCTGAGCGCCTTCCGCCGCGTCTTACTAACCCGATCGTCCGTCTCCTCCGCAGTCTTGTCACATAACTGGGGAATTTTAATTTAACGCCATATCTGCTTTGTGCTCACAACCTGTCTGCTTCACGGCTAAAAAATGAACCGGTGTCACCGGAGGCAGGGAGCCATTACCGAGGATCTGGAATCCGATTAATACTGTCACAGGCGCCCCGTGATTCTTTCATCGGCACTGCGCCAGGGGAGGGGCTGCGCAAGGGGAGGGGTCAGCTGTGACACCAGAGTCTCAGGGGTTAAATTAACCATTCCCAGGGATTGATGATGACATTATATGAACCTTTGTTGAGTCAGTTGACATTTTTTTTATAATAATATTTTATTATATTATATTATCTTTGCAAATGATTACAATGTAACAAAGTTTATTTTATAGAACAAAAGACCAAGAAGATTCCTCCTCTGTTTCGGTGGGTCTCAATCATAAATTGATTAACTTAAATCTGATTATTGCTGAACTTTTTATTTAAATTGTGATAATCACATGAAGTTTCTTCTTATGGTTGTCTGCACAACAGCTGAGTTTTCAGCTCAGGTTGACAGCGGTCTGTCTGCTAAATGAGAGGAAGAGCGGGGGTGATTGACACAAATATTGTCTGAAGTCATACCTATTTCCAACTATGATTGTATCATAAAACATCTATTGTTATAAGGCGAGAACGGCATCTAGCATGGAAAGCATAAGAAAAATGATTGCAGCCTCAAGAAAAGTAGTCTCACTAGGCTGCATTCTCAGTGATGTCACCGGTCTCTAGTGATTGGATAGGCTGCATTCTTAGGGATGTCACTGGTCTCTAGTGATTGGATAGGCTGCATTCTCAGTGATGTCACCAGTCTCTAGTGATTGGATAGGCTGCATTCTCAGTGATGTCACGAGTCTCTAGTTAATGGATAGGCTGCATTCTCAGTGATGTCACCGGTCTCTAGTGATTGGATAGGCTGCATTCTCAGTGATGTCATCGGTCTCTAGTGAATGGATAGGCTGCATTCTCAGTGATGTCACCGGTCTCTAGTGATTGGATAGGTTGCATTCTCAGTGATGTCACCGGTCTCTAGTGATTGGATAGGCTGCATTCTCAGTGATGTCACCAGTCTCTAGTGATTGGATAGGCTGCATTCTCAGTGATGTCACGAGTCTCTAGTTAATGGATAGGCTGCATTCTCAGTGATGTCACCGGTCTCTAGTGATTGGATATGCTGCATTCTCAGTGATGTCACCGGTCTCTAGTGATTGGATAGGTTGCATTCTCAGTGATGTCACCAGTCTCTAGTGAATGGATTGGCTGCATTCCCAGTGATGTCACCGGTCTCTAGTGATTGGATAGGCTGCATTCTCAATTATGTCATCGGTCTCTAGTGAATGGATAGGCTACATTCTCAGTGATGTCACTGGTCCCTAGTGAATGGATAGGCTGCATTCTCAATGATGTCACTGGTCTCTAGTGAATGGATTGGGTGCACTCTCAGTGATGTCACTGGTCCCTAGTGAATGGATAGGCTGCACTCTCAGTGATGTCATCGGTCTCTAGTGAATGGATAGGCTGCATTCTCAGTGATGTCATCGGTCTCTAGTGAATGGATAGGCTGCATTCTCAGTGATGTCATCGGTCTCTAGTGAATGGATTGGCTGCATTCTCAGTGATGTCACTGGTCTCTAGTGAATGGATAATGGAAAGACACTAGAGAGGAGAAAAGGGATTTGCTGCTCACCCCTTGGAAACTGAAAACAAAGGAGAGGTTCCCCCAGGTTGGGGTTTTTAGGCAGCACAATAAGAAAGGGAGTCAGATTCAATATCAAAAAGTATAACAAATTTATTGAAGTGTACCATAAAAGTTAAAACAATGAGCTCCAGTGGGGGGTACTTGGGATAAAACTACATATTAAATAAGCTGAACATGCATTGGCAGACACATATTCACAACAACACTAGGTAGCATGAATATTTAAAACTGACGCGTTTCAACCCCTGTGCTTGGGGTCTTCTTCAGAGGATTAGTCTGCTGAAAAATATACATAAGTAAAATTGATACACGTAAATAGATTGCATTGGTATCATGATAGTTACATTCACCATATGGTGCATAAATACAATATAATTACCCAATGATGTGTGTTCAGCAGGGAAAGGAACAAGGCCTCCCACATGGAGATCCCCTAAAAAGACTGTCCTCCCGTCTTCCCCAAAGGGAGAACACTGGGCGCCCCTACCGTCAACATGGTTCGGACCAGGGCAGTGAAAACAGCGACGTAGCTTGCGAGAGGTCACACTCTTGGGCACCGCCCACCAGACTGGCAGCCGACCAAGGAGCACAGAAAAGTACACCTGTGATAGTAACCAAAAAATATCTCCATAGTAGATCTAGTCATTTAAATCATGTTAGTCATGTGTCCAAGAGGGGACGCCGGGGAACAACTGTCTCCAGCACACGCCCAGGACACAGACATAAAAGTATATAAAGTATATAAATATACATGGTATTCTTCATAGGCAGTATAAGGTATAGGCAGCCCCTCAGTTTGTGCTCAAGGTAAAGGTGATCCAAGTGAGAATGTAATGAAATAAAATGAAATAAATTAAAGAGATGAAGGAAATAGGTGATGAATAACAATAACTGAGTGTGAGAATGTGATGAAATGAAAGTGAATAAACCAGAAGTGCCAAGAATAGGACAGGTGGGGGAGGGAAAAAGGGAGTGGGGAAAAGGGGGGGGGGGGCTCATTGTTTTAACTTTTATGGTACACTTCAATAAATTTGTTATACTTTTTGATATTGAATCTGACTCCCTTTCTTATTGTGCTGCCTAAAAACCCCAACCTGGGGGAACCTCTCCTTTGTTTTCTAGTGAATGGATAGGCTGCATTCTCAGTGATGTCACCAGTCTCTAGTGATTGGATAGGCTGCACTCTCAGTGATGTCATCGGTCTCTAGTGAATGGATAGGCTGCACTCTCAGTGATGTCATCGGTCTCTAGTGATTGGATAGGCTGCATTCTCAGTGATGTCATCGGTCTCTAGTGAATGGATAGGCTGCATTCTCAGTGATGTCACCGGTCTCTAGTGAATGGATAGGCTGCATTCTCAGTGATGTCACCGGTCTCTATTGAATGGATTGGCTGCATTCTCAGTGATGTCACCGGTCTCTAGTGATTGGATAGGCTGCATTCTCAATGATGTCATTGGTCTCTAGTGAATGGATTGGGTGCACTCTCAGTGATGTCACTGGTCCCTAGTGAATGGATTGGCTGCGCTCTCAGTGATGTCACCGGTCTCTAGTGAATGGATAAGCTGCATTCTCAGTGATGTCACTGGTCTCTAGTGAATGGATCGGGTGCATTCTCAGTGATGTCACTGGTCTCTAGTGAATGGATAGTCTGCATTCTCAGTGATGTCATCGGTCTCTAGTGAATGGATATGCTGCATTCTCAGTGATGTCACCGGTCTCTAGTGAATGGATAGGCTGCATTCTCAGTGATGTCACCGGTCTCTAGTGAATGGATAGGCTGCATTCTCAGTGATGTCACCGGTCTCTAGTGATTGGATAGTCTGCATTCTCAGTGATGTCACCGGTCTCTAGTGAATGGATAGGCTGCATTCTCAGTGATGTCACCGGTCTCTAGTGAATGGATAGGCTGCATTCTCAGTGATGTCACCGGTCTCTAGTGAATGGATAGGCTGCATTCTCAGTGATGTCACCGGTCTCTAGTGATTGGATAGGCTGCATTCTCAGTGATGTCACCGGTCTCTAGTAAATGGATTGGCTGCGCTCTCAGTGATGTCATTGGTCTCTAGTGATTGGATAGGCTGCATTCTCAATGATGTCACCGGTCTCTAGTGATTGGATAGGCTGCATTCTCAGTGATGTCACCGGTCTCTAGTGAATGGATAGGCTGCATTCTCAGTGATGTCACCGGTCTCTAGTGATTGGATAGGCTGCATTCTCAGTGATGTCACCGGTCTCTAGTAAATGGATTGGCTGCATTCTCAGTGATGTCATTGGTCTCTAGTGAATGGATAGGCTGCATTCTCAATGATGTCACCGGTCTCTAGTGATTGGATAGGCTGCATTCTCAGTGATGTCACCGCTCTCTAGTGAATGGATTGGCTGCGCTCTCAGTGATGTTAGTATGAGCCGGATGCAGAGTACATTAATATTAGACCTCTGCAGTGACAGACATTTATTGCTGTTTTTCGAGTGACTTCTTCCACAAGTAGAATTGCCGCCGCGGGTCATGGAGGAACTTTTTCCTCTATTGTCCCCTCAGGTCCCTTTGAATTTTTTGCAGACAACTGTGGCATATGATTTGCTGACTTGAAAAGAAGATATAGCAGTCATACATATGTATCAGGCTGCCGAATACCCAGAAACCTTACATAAAGGAAATTCTTAAAGCTAAAAAAAGTGTATATAAATATGTAGAAATTCCGAATCCATCAACATAAGAGCGGAGCGTTGTGCGGAAAGATTGTAACCGGAGCCCGAGTAATAGAGGGGGCCGTCACATTAATGCACAGACAATACACTTTGATGTTATAGATTTTCTTTCTCTTCCATTCTGAGGCTGCCATCCCGCCATAAAACATTGGCGGCCGCGTCTCTCCGTATACCACTGCGTTTGTTTGAATGTTTTCTGTCGCTTGGTGATCCTGGATCCGACACTGAAAAGAAAACTCCCGAAATTGTGATGAGAAATCTTGAGAGTCACATTGTTTCTAGCTGCAAAAGTAAATAAAATTGCATCATAATGTAACATTTGTCTTACAGAGATGTCACTTGAAATAAACCGGCGCTTACATTAAAGTGAAACTCAACTTCTGGTAAAGTGTACGTCAAGCCAAAAAACTTTTGCATAGATTTGGGAGGGAACAGAACATGT
Source organism: Lithobates septentrionalis (assembly GCA_037952835.1). Taxonomy (NCBI): domain Eukaryota; kingdom Metazoa; phylum Chordata; class Amphibia; order Anura; family Ranidae; genus Lithobates; species Lithobates septentrionalis. Next base: position 24,494 of record JBBDGP010002704.1, read on the forward strand.
TTAGGGTTTTCGAAGCCTTGAGCCTTCACCATCTGCACACACGCCCAAGTTAGTCGTGTTTAAATATTCTGCTGGACATAGATAAAAGGAATGATACACTATATTACCAAAAGTATTGGGACGCCTGCCTTTACACGCAAATTAACTTTGATAGCATCCCAGTCTTAGTCCGTAGGGTTCAGTATTGAGTTGGCCCACCCTTTGCAGCTATAACAGCTTCAACTCTTCTGGGAAGGCTGTCCACAAGGTTTAGGAGTGTGTCTATGAGAATGTTTGACCATTCTTCCAGAAGAGCATTTGTGAGGTCAGGCACTGATGTTGGATGAGAAGGCCTGGCTCACAGGTGTTCTATTAGGTTGAGGTCAGGACTCTGTGCAGGCCAGTCAAGTTCCTCCACCCAAAACTCGCTCATCCATGTCTTTATGGACCTTGCTTTGTGCACTGGTCCAAATTTTTTGTTGGGGGGGGGGTTATGGTGTGGAATTGTTTTTCAGGGGTTGGGCTTGGCCCCTTAGTTCCAGTGAAGGGAACTCTTAAGTGGTCAGGAAACCAAGACATTTTGGACAATTTCATGCTCCCAACTTTGTGGGAACAGTTTGGGGATGGCCCCTTCCTGTTCCAACATGACTGCGCACCAGTGCACAAAGCAAGGTCCATAAAGACATGGAAAAGCGAGTTTGGGGTGAAGAAACTTGACTAGAGTCCTGAGCGCAACCTGATAGAGCACCTTTGGGATGAATTAGAGCGGAGAATGTGAGCTAGGCCTTCTCGTCCAACATCAGTGGCTGACCTCACAAATGCACTTCTGGAAGAATGGTCAAACATTCCTATAGAGACACTACTAAACCTTGTGGACAGCTTCCCAGAAGAGTTGAAGCTGTTATAGCTGCAAAGGGTGGGCCAACTCAATATTAAACCCTACGGACTAAGACTGGGATGCCATTAAAGTTTATGTGCATGCAAAGGCAGGCGTCCCAATACTTTTGGTAATATAGTGTATAAATAAGCACAGTGTTATGAAAAGTTAGGAATGTTTAATTAGACTGCTGGACAATGAGTGTGCTTGATCAGTGGGTTCAGCTTGGCTTCTGTCTGTCTGCACTACTCACGAGCCTTCACCATCTGCACGCCTGCCCCAGTTAGTAAATAGACTGCTGGACATAGATAAAAGAAGATACATAAATAAGTGCAGTGTTATGTAAAGCCAATATAGCAAAATGCATTTAAAAGTTCACAGTGCAGAAATATAAAAAAAATTCTAAATGTATTTATTAATATATTTACACTTAACTGTAAAAGCAACTAATAGTGCATGGCGCAAACTACAGTCATAAAAGTACTATATATAATATGGTGATAAATCCACACTGTATGTGTAGGTACAGCAATAGAATCCATAAATCTAGTCCATGCAGATACAATATAAAGATGATGGCAGTTCTCAAACAGATCTCCACTTTCTTGAAATCAGTAAGGTTTAATTTGCTACTCTATTTGCATGTTAGTTACTTATCACAGGTGGGACATGTGAGGTGCCACTGTAATTATTGGCCTTTAGCCTTCGCCACCTACTGGTCTTTACTCAGCACTGTAACCCAGGTTACACCACAGTGCACACCTGCCCTAGTTAGAAGTGTTTAAATAGATTGTTGGACATGTATTGTTCTTGTTCAATGAGTTCTGCTTGACTTCTGTCTGTCTGCGCTACTCACGATCACTCCCGTGTTTTGTATCGCAATGAAAGCCATGTCTCTGATACCATAGTTTGCCACAGGCCCCCATTAGAAGGGACTGCCCCTCTTTTGAAACCCAGTTTCTCAGTCCCCCCCCCCAGTCTTTTGTCTGGCAGCTTGTTACTTCACTCTACTTGCTTATCAGTTTACCTGTCATAGGTGAAGCATGTGGAGTGGCTTTGTAATGATCAGCATTGAGCCTTCACCACCTGCTGGTCTGTACTCAGCACTATAACTCAGGTCACACCACAGTTCACACCTTTCCCATTTAGGTGTGTTTAAATAGACTGCTGGTCACTCAGTGTGCCTGCTTATCAGTTTACCTGTCATAGGTGGCGCATTTGGAGTGGCTTTGTAATGATTAGCCTTGAGCCTTCATCACCTGCTGGTCTTTACTCAGCACTATAACTCAGGTCACACCACAATTCACACCTTCCCCATTTAAGTGTGTTTAAATAGACTGCTGGTCACTCAGTGTGCTTACTTATCAGTTTACCTGTCGTAGGTGAAGCATGTGGAGTGGTTTTGTAATGATCAGCCTTGAGCCTTCACCACCTGCTGGTCTTTACTCAGCAGTCAGCACTGTAACTCAGGTCACACCACAGTTCACACCTGCCCCATTTGTGTGTGTTTAAATAGACTGCCCTTCATTCAGTGTGCTTGCTTATCAGTTTTTCTGTCATAGGTGGAGCCCCAGATTCAGTGGCTTTGTAATAATCAGTCCTGAGCGTTCACCACCTGCTGGTCTTTACTCAGCACTCTACCTCGGGTCACATTACAGTGCACGCCTGCTGGAGTTAGGAGAGTTTAATTAGACTTCTGGACATTCAGTGTGCTTGATCAATGAGTTCTGCTTGACTTCTATCTGTCTGCACTACCACCAATCACCCCTGTCTTTTGTACTGTAATGAAAGCCATGTCCCAAGAAATGTCCCTGATACCATAGTGCCCCACAGTGCCTCATTTAGAAGGGACTGTCCCTCTTTTAAAACCTAATCTCTCACTCCCTCTACCTTTTTGTCTTGACAGCTTGGTGTTTCACTCTATTTTGCTAATCAGTTTACCTGTTGTAGGTGGAGCATACAGTATAGAGTTTTAGTCTGACAATTTGTTACTCCACTCTAGTTCCTTATCAGTTTACCTCTCATAGAAGGAGAATATGGAGTGGCTTTTTAATGATCAGTCTTGAGATTTTACCACCTGCTGGTCTTTACTCAGCACTGTAAAGCCTAGTACTCACTGCTAGTTTTTTTTTCCATTCAACTCAGCAGGGCTGAACGAAAAAAAAACTGACAGCTCAGGTTGGAGCCGCTGCACTAACAATCCAATGTTAGTACAGCAATCTCCTCCATTGTTTTAATGTGTTCTAACAGGGAGATGGCCCTCACCCTGCCAGAACACTGACTGAGAGCGTAGATCAGGAGCCAGTCGGAAGGCCTTTTTCAAAAATGCCTATTCGACAGCAGCCCGCAGAATGACTGCAGTACACACGGGCCAAATGTGTCAACAGAAACCAGCCTTCTTCTATGGGGTACTCACATTTCGTGGGTGCTACAGTGCACCACTCTTCACAAGATCAGAGGTAACGCTGAAGTGATGTGTCCTTTCCTTTGCTGAGAACACTCCGCTGCCTACTGCACCGTCCCTTTCTATTGGCAGCGCCGTAGGACATGGGCGGTGCTTTCCTCTGAGCCGCGGCGTCACTTCCGGTTTCTCTGTGCCAGTGAGAAACCAGAAGTGATGCCACGGCTACGCATGGCCCAAGCAGGCGCCTTCTTGCAGAATCTCTCAGCCGGATTGGTAGGTTCAGAGAGTGAACCAAAGTGTAAAATAATTATTGAAAGAAAAAAATATATTGTCTTTTACTATTTACAATGGTTGCTATGTTTTCCTTGTCTTGTCTTGTTGCTATGTTTTCCACATGTGGTCAGTGAGGTTTATGTAGGTTTTTGGGCGGATAGTTATTAATGGTAAACACAGAGGCAGTGATAAACTGGTGCACATGACAATTCTGTGAGGTTGAGCTGTATATACTCTGTCTTGTGATGCTTAGCTGTATACTCTGTCCTATGATGCTGAGGTGTATACTCTGTCCTATGATGCTGGGCTGTATACTCTGTCCTATGATGCCAGGGCTGTATACTCTGTCCTATGATGCCGGGGCTGTATACTCTGTCCTGTGATTCTGGGGCTGTATACTCTGTACTGTGATGCTGGGGTTGTATACTCTGTCCTGTGATGCTGAGCTGTATACTCTGTCCTGTGATTCTGGGGCTGTATACTCTGTCCTGTGATTCTGGGACTGTATACTCTGTCCTGTGATGCTGAGCTGTATACTCTGTCCTGTGATGCTGAGCTGTACACTCTGTCCTGTGATTCTGGGGCTGTATACTCTGTCCTGTGATGCTGAGCTGTATACTCTGTCCTGTGATTCTGGGGCTGTATACTCTGCCCTGTGATGCTGAGCTGTATACTCTGTCCTGCGATGCTGGGACTGTATACTCTGTCCTGTGATGCTGAGCTGTATACTCTGTCCTGTGATTCTGGGGCTGTATACTCTGTCCTGTGATGCTGAGCTGTATACTCTGTCCTGTGATGCTGGGGCTGTATACTCTGTCCTGTGATGCTGGGGCTGTATACTCTGTCCTGTGATGCTGAGCTGTATACTCTGTCCTGTGATGCTGAGCTGTATACTCTGTCCTGTGATTCTGGGGCTGTATACTCTGCCCTGTGATGCTGAGCTGTATACTCTGTACTGCGATGCTGGGGCTGTATACTCTGTCCTGTGATGCTGGGACTGTATACTCTGTCCTGTGATGCTGGGGCTGTATACTCCTGACCCTATGGGTGGAATCAAGTGGAATACAGGGGACGGGGTGGGTGAATTCTATAAGGAGTGGGGCTTATGAGAAGTAGGAGGGGTCAAAAAGGAAGGGTGGGGTCTGGCGCCCCCAATCCTAAAACTTCACCAGCCACCACTGGACTTCATACCTTGGCAGCTACCACCGGTGACCCAGAGCGCCACCTCAAGGCCATAACAACATCATACTATGTGCAAGAAGCTTGTGTTTATGGTACACATAGACTACCACAAGTTGGCATTATAATGTTGTATGCCATGATCGGGTTTTAAACAGCAAAATCAAAAAACTACACACTTATTTAGGTTCCACATTCTTACACCCCTCCTTGTGTCCCATCTGCCCTGGTTAAAAAAAAAACGATATATGAGTTTCTTCAGGTCATCAGGCAACAGTAAAATATCTACAATCAGTAAAATTGCTCTTTAAACCTTCAGACAGTGGTGTCACCGCGCCAGTCACATTGGGCAACGACTCCTCCAGTCTGCCGGTGAATTAATAGAGGCAATATGGCGTGAAGCGCTGCATTTTCTCCACGCGTATTTTTAGTCTGCTGAGATAATTGAAAATAATTAGATGTTGCAGCCAGAGATGAACCATCTCCACGAGCTCTGATAAGACAATAGTACAGATTGTCAGCCAGTTCACCTTTTTATGATTCAGGAAACAAGAAAAAAAAGGAAGTTGTTTGAACTCTTAATTCAAAGTTTTGCAGCTTTTGTGTGGGAGTAACATGACATGAACATTAAAAAAAAAAAAAAGTTTTTCTTAGTTTCTGTTATAAATTTTTGTAAATAAGTCATTTTTCTCCTTCACTGATGTGGACTAATGAGGCTGCACTGATCAATAGTGCCCCATCATTGGTGTCAGTGGGAGGAATAGTGCCCCATCATTTGTGTCAGTGAGAGGAATAGTGCCCCATCATTGGTGTCAATGGGAGGAGTTGAGCCCCATCATTGGTGTCAGTGGATGGAATAGTGCCCCATTATTGGTGTCAATGGGAGGAGTTGAGCCCCATCATTGGTGTTAGTGGCAGGAATAGTGCCCCATTATTGGTGTCAGTGGGAGGAATAGTGCCCCATCATTGCTGTCAGTGGAATGAATAGTGCCCCATCATTGGTGTCAATGGGAGGAGTTGAGCCCCATCATTGGTGTTAGTGGCAGGAATAGTGCCCCATTATTGGTGTCAGTGGGAGGAATAGTGCCCCATCATTGCTGTCAGTGGAATGAATAGTGCCCCATCATTGCTGTCAGTGGAATGAATAGTGCCCCATCATTGGTGTCAGTGGGAGGAGTTGAGACTTATCATTGGTGTTAGTGGGAGGAATAGTGTCCCATCATTGGTGTCAGTGGGAGGAGTTGAGTCCCATCATTGGTGTCAGTGGGAGGAGTTGAGACTCATCATTGGTGTCAGTGGGAGGAATAGTGCCCCATCATTGGTGTCAGTGGGAGGAGTTGAGTCCCATCATTGGTGTCAGTGGGAGGATTTGAGACTTATCATTGGTGTTAGTGGGAGGAATAGTGCCCCATCATTGGTGTCAGTGGGAGGAATAGTGCCCCATCATTTGTGTCAGTGGGAGGAATAGTGCCCCATCATTTGTGTCAGTGGGAGGAATAGTGCCCCATCATTTGTGTCAGTGGGAGGAATAGTGTCCCATCATTGGTGTCAGTGGGAGGAATAGTGTCCCATCATTGGTGTCAGTGGGAGGAATAGTGCCCCATTATTGGTGTCAGTGGAAGGAATAGTGCCACATCATTGGTGTCAGTGGGAGATGAGCCCCATCATTGGTGTCAGTGGAAGGAATCATGCTCTGTCTTTAGTGTTTTTTAGGTTTTTTTTCTGTCTTTCCTTGAGAACCCTGGGCTAGATGATGCTGGACGTCCTCCAGCCAGGAAATGAGGCGGAGCTCTATCTGACTTGCTGCAGCTTCTAATGCACATTGTGAGAAGCTCACAGTGTGCAGTGAAATCTGAGTGAGCCAGTCCAGTTCAGGAGAGGAGCCGCTACAACTGTGCAAACAAATGGTCACATTTAAATGTATTTTTCATGTCTCTGCGGTTGAGGAACGTTTTTTAAACACAAAAAAAAAAAAATTTGCAAATGCCATGTTGTTCCCATCTGTGGGCTCATGTGGCAGTTCACAGAGAGCCAGAGGCCGCGCGGCGGAGACGTGTAAATGTCAAATATTTCATTTTCTGTACAGCCAGGGAGATTTGCATACAAAGTGGCGAATATTGTGTATTTGTAGCGTTTTCACCTCCGCCGCGTTCTTTCCTTGTCCTGGGTACGGCGGCGGGTGCAGGAGAAGCACGGCGGTGCGCGCACTTCGCAACATTCACGCACATTTGGGTTTAGCGCTGAGATGTGGGGGGATGAGGACCGGTGGCCTGGGATGGGGATGTGACTTGCTAATTGGACCCGTCTGCTAGACGAGCTGATGAGGGCGTCAAGCCCCTTGGGTGGCGCAAAGGTGATAATGAGCAGGTAGTAGGGGAGGGGGATGGGAGGGGGATAGTTTTACCCCAGAGGTGCCATAAAAAGCTTGTGATTGGAGAAGTGATACATTTCAGAAATGTTGCCTTTTGGTAGCAAGCTACATATAAAGTAAAAAAAGATCTGCCTGCAGTTCACTGATTCACCACTAGGGAGGAGCCAAACTGCCCCGGGCTTAGTTCAAGCAGGGCTCTGCGGACTTCAAGGTCACATGCCGAACCAGAACTCCACTGATATCAATGGGGGGCAAATATATCAACGCAAAAATGCCCATTTCCTAGACCAGTGGTCTCCAATCTGAGGCCCGGGGGCCAGAAGAGGGCCTTTGCTTGCATGTATCCGGCCCTCGGGGTGCCATTTTATTCACTGATACTAATAAAGAGCACAATTCCTCCCAATGACACCAACAATGGGACACAATTCCTCCCAATGATACCAACAATGGGGCACAATTCCTCCCAATGACACCAACAATGGGGCACAATTCCTGCCAATGACATCCACAATGGGGCACAATGACACCAATGATGGGGCATTGTTTACTCTCACTGATGCTGGGACATTTTGTACTCCCAATGCCCATTTTCTATGCCAGTGGTCTCCAAACTGTGGCCCGGGGGCCGGATGAGGCCCTTTGCTTGCTTTTATCCGGCCCTCAGGGGGGATATTTTATTCACTGACACCAATGAAGTGCACAATTCCTCCCAATGACACCAACAATGGGGCACAATGTCTCCCAATGACACCAACAACGGGGCACAATTCCTCCCAATGACACCAACAATGGGGCACAATTCCTCCCAATGACACCAACAATGGGGCACAATTCCTCCCAATGACACCAACAATGGGGCACAATTCCTCCCAATGACACCAACAATGGGGCACAATTCCTCCCAATGACACCAACAATGGGGCACAATGTCTCCCAATGACACCAACAATGGGGCACAATGTCTCCCAATGACACCAGTAATGGGGCACAATGTCTCCCAATGACACCAGTAATGGGGCACAATTCCTCCCAATGACTCTAATGATGGAGGATTGTTTACTCCCACTGATGCTGGATTATTTTGTACTCCCAATAGCCACAGTCTGCCCCCCCTAAAGTCTGAAGGAGAGTAAACTGGCCCTTTGTTTAGAAAGTTTGGAGACCCCTTTTCTAGGCTAATAGAAAAAAAAATAGCATGGGGGGGGTGGGGCAGGGCAGGGTGGGGCACTACCTTTTTGTAAATGTCCCTTTTGCTCTAGCACATCCTACAGCAAAATGCATACTGGACCCCTTGAGCCTGGTATTGGGTTTAAGTGGGTACCCAACTCAAAAGAAAAATCGTGGGGTCCCCCTGAAAATCTATACCAGGCCCTCAATTCGAGTATGCATCCTGGATGGCCAGGAAAGGGGACAGATGAGCGTGTGAGGTCAGGACTCTGTGCAGGCCAGTCAAGTTCCTCCACCCCAAACTCGCTCATCCATGCCTTTATGGACCTTGCTTTGTGCACTGGTCCAAATCATTTGGTGGAGGGGGGATTATGGTGTGGGGTTGTTTTTCAGGGGTTGGGTTTGGCCCCTTAGTTCCAGTGAAGGGAACTCTTAAGGCGTCGGCATACCAAGACATTTTGGACAATTTCATGCTCCCAACTTTGTGGGAACAGTTTGGGGACGGCCCCTTCCTGTTCCAACATGACTGCACACCAGTGCACAAAGCAAGGTCCATAAAGACATGGAGGAGTGAGTTTGGGGTGGAGGAACTTGACTGGGCTGCACAGAGTCCTGACCTCAACCCGATAGAACACCTTTGGGATGAATTCGAGCGGAGACTGTGAGCCAGGCCTTCTCATCCAACATCAGTGCCTGACCTCACAAATGCGCTTCTGGAAGAATAGACAAACATTCCCATAGACACCCTCCTAAACCTTGTGGACAGCCTTCCCAGGAGAGTTGAAGCTGTTATAGCTGTAAAGGGCGGAGCCAACTCAATATTGAACCCTACGGACTAAGACGCCATTAAAGTTCATGTGCGTGTAAAGGCAGGCGTCCCAATACTTTTGACAATATAGAGTGTATGTGTGTGCGGTGCTGGCGGGAAGGGGTTAAAATGGCGTCTTACATGGCGAATTACGGTGACAATCATTTTGCAGAATAACCTCATTCATTTCGGTCAGCAATAAAAAAAACACAAGTGATTCCTCCTGATTATTATTATTAATAACGCCGAGCCCGAGGATAAGATTTCCCGCTATCTTTTTTTTTTTCTGATGGTGATACACAAATTAATTTGCATTCTAAATAATTATCCAATTGGATAAATGTTATTAAGGGAAGGTAATGTAATCACGCTGATTAATAGTAAACGTGTCCGCGACTAATGGATGAAGCGGCAATTTCCTTTTCAGAGGAAAGTGCAATAAATGACATGAAAAGATGATTTCTATGGGGCAGCGATGTCCAGGAAATGGCCCTGGAAATGCCCCAGGAAATGCCCCAGGAAATGCCCCTGACGCCGAAGCTTCCCATTGGCCCTCACTCTCCTTCCTTTGAGATCCAATCTTTCTGACCCTCTACCTTTTTGTTGGATATCTTGGTGCCTCACACCACGGTGCACACCTACCCCAGTTAGGGGTGTTTAACCACTTCAATACCGGGCACTTTTACCCCCTTCCTGCCCAGGCCAATTTTCAGGTTTCAGCGCTGTCACACTTTAAATGACAATTTCTCTGTCATGTAACACTGTACCCATATGACATTTTTTGCATTTTTTTTTTTTTTGAGACAGATGGGGCTTTCTTTTGATGATATTTAATCACCACCGGGTTTTTTTTCTTTTTTGCTAAACAAACAAACAAACAAAAAAAAATAGTTTATTGTTATAAAATTTTTGCAAACAAGTAATTTTTCTATTTCAATGATGGGCACTGATGAGGCCGCACTGATGGGCACTGATAAGCGGCACTGATGGGCACTGAAAGGCTGCACTGATGGGCACTGATGAGGCAGCACTGATATGCAGCACTGATGGGTGCTGATAGGTGGCACTGATGGGTGCTGATAGGTGGCACTGAAGGACACTGATAGGCGGCACTGATGAGGCGGCACTGATAGGCTGCACTGATGGGCACTGATGAGGCAACACTGATATGCAGTGCTGATAGGTGGCACTGAAGGACACTATTAGGCTGCACTGATGGGCACTGATGAGGCAGCACTGATATGCAGCACTGATGGGTGCTGATAGGTGGCACTGATGGGTGCTGATAGGTGGCACTGAAGGACACTGATAGGCGGCACTGATGAGGCGGCACTGATAGGCTGCACTGATGGGCACTGATGAGGCAACACTGATATGCGGTGCTGATAGGTGGCACTGAAGGACACTATTAGGCGGCACTGATGGGCACTGATGAGGCGGCACTGATAGGCTGCATTCAGGAGGCAGCACTGATATGCGGTGCTGATAGGTGGCACTGAAGGACACTATTAGGCTGCACTGGTGATGGGCACTGATGAGGCGGCGCTGATAGGCTGCACTGATGGGCACTGATGGGGCTGCACTGGTTGGCACTAATGAGGCTGCACTGATATGCGGCACTGATAGGCTGCACTGGTTGGCACTGATGAGGCTGCACTGATATGTGGCACTGATAGGCAGCACTGGTTGGCACTGATAGGCTGCACTGATGGGCACTGATGAGGCAGCACTGGTTGGCACTGATGAGGCTGCACTAATATGCGGCACTGATAGGCTGCACTGGTTGGCTCTGATATGCGGCACTGATGGGTGCTGATAGGTGGCACTGAATGACACTGATAGGCAGCACTAATGTGAAGGCACTGGTAGGCAGCACTGATCATCAGTGCAGGTATCCCCTTTCACAATAGCCAGTTACTGGCTCTCTCCGATAACCGGCAAGTGTGTTTATATCATCTAGGGGTGTTAGAAAAAAAAATGTATAATGTTTGGGGGTTCTAAGTAATTTTCTAGCAAAAAAAAAACAGTTTTTAACTTGTAAACAACAAACCTCAGAAAGAGGCTCCGCCCTTAAGTGGTAAATACATAGAATGCACCTTCTGCCTTTGCAACCCCTTTAACACTCCCAACACCACAGACTAAAAATGCTGCTGTCTGCTGTTCCTCCTGTGCTCCTTCACCCAGAGTTATGTCTCTCTAGAACAGGAGGTGTGTTAACTGGCCAGATCACCAGGTGAAAACAGAGCGAAAAAAGGCTAAAAAAAGAAAACAAATGCAGCCACCACATCGAATGATTGGTAAGCTGCAATATATGACATTTTTGGGGTTTAATGCCGATTAGTTAGCACACTACCTAACGCATGTTAATGCGCCACAAGAATGTAAATGAGCCCTAAAACAGACGTTTTAGTGAAATTGTTAGCCAACCATTACAAAGTCTTTTGGGCAGGGGCGTTGCTAGGTCTACAAAAGATCTGGGGCTAGAGCCCATAGGAACGTAGTAAAGAAAGTCATACGCTTGGGCTGGCATACACATGTATATAATATACGTGTGTGTGTATATATCCCCAGAGAAACCCCCCTCACATCAGGGTCCCCAGAGAGCCCCCCTTACATTAGGATCTCCAGAGAGACTCCCCCCTTGCATCAGGGTTCCCAGAGAGCCTCCCCCTTGCATCAGGGTTCCCAGAGAGACCCCCCTTTGCATCAGGTTTCCCAGAGAGCCTCCCCCTTTACATCAGGGTTCCCAGAGAGCCCCCCCTTTACATCAGGGTTCCCAGAGAGCCTCCCCCTTGCATCAGGGTTCCCAGAGAGCCCCCCCCCTTGCATCAGGGTTCCCAGAGAGCCTCCCCCTTGCATCAGGGTTCCCAGAGAGCCCCCCTTACATTAGGATCTCCAGAGAACCTCCCCCTTGCATTAGGGTTCCCAGAGAGCCTCCCCCTTGCATCAGGGTTCCCAGAGAGCCTCCCCCTTGCATCAGGGTTCCCAGAGAGCCCCCCCTTACATTAGGATCTCCAGAGAACCTCCCCCCTGCATCAGGGTTCCCAGAGAGCCTCCCCCTTGCATCAGGGTTCCCAGAGAGCCCCCCTTACATTAGGATCTCCAGAGAACCTCCCCCTTGCATTAGGGTTCCCAGAGAGCCTCCCCCTTGCATCAGGGTTCCCAGAGAGCCTCCCCCTTGCATCAGGGTTCCCAGAGAGCCTCCCCCTTGCATCAGGTTTCCCAGAGAGCCCCCCCTTACATTAGGATCTCCAGAGAACCTCCCCCCTGCATCAGGGTCCCCAGAGAGCCTCCCCCTTAAATCAGGGTGCCCAGAGAGCACCCCACTTACATCAGGGTCCCCAGAGAGCCTCCCCATTGCATCAGGGTTCCCAGAGAGCCTCCCCCTTACATTAGGATCTCCAGAGAGCCTCCCCTCCCCTTGGGGACCCCTGCAGAGACTCGGGGCTATGGGCCCCAGATTCGGGGCTATAGCCCTAAAAGCCACCCCCTAGCGACGCCACTGCTTTTGGGTAAAATAGCGGCATGGCGGATTACTATCGGAGGAGCTCGTCACCTCCTGGATGATCCCAGACCCACCCGCACGCCTTATATATCTAATAATTGTGTTTTCCCTCCATGTAAATTCTCTTCCTCCGGCTGTTCTGCGGAATATTCCGGCACATTCTCAGCCAGGGTCGGTCGGCGTTTCATCTCCGCTAATCTCAGCGTAGTCTGGCGTTACTCTACCTGACTTTGCTTCAGGCAGGAGCCGATGAAGAAAAGCCGGGCATCTGCCCGGAAATGATTGGCAGCCGCGTGGCGCGCGGGGGTGGGGGGCGCTCACATGGCGGCCTCGTTATTAGAGGAATGATACATTGTAACGGGCCGATCAAAAGAGGAAAGAGAAAAACGAGCGGGAGGAAGATCCACCAGCCGGAGACCCGAGACGTTAACAGGATGATCCTCGGTGGAGGCGATTTTCCTGCCGGCTCGCTGGATAGAATACAAGTACCTGCCGTGTGCGTTGTGCGTTTAACCACTTGTCGCCTGGGGCCATTATTTAAATTTGCACATACATGTAAAAAAATCTGCATTTTTTTTTTTGCTAGAATACAACTTACAAACCCCCAAACATTATATATTTTCTGAAAGCAGAGGCTCTGGAGAATAAAACGGTGGCCATTGCAATTTTTTACGCCGCACAATATTTGCGCAGGAGTTTATCAAATGCATATTTTCAGGGGGGAAAAAAAATCGCTTAAAACACACACTCAAAATAATACCCAATTTTTTGCTAAAATATAAAAGATGAGGTTGCATTGTTTAAACAGACAACAAACATGTCAAGATTTATAATTGTGCGTGCATGTGAAATGGCGACAAACTATGGTGCTTAAAGAGGAACTGCAGTCTGCTCACATCATTTGTCATAAAAACATCTTTGCCATTCTGAAGCTTCCCTCCAACCACTTTGCATATTATTTTATATATACAGTAGAACCTTGGATTGCAAACATAATCCGTTCCAGGAGAATGCTTGTAATCCAAAGCACTCGCATATCAAAGCGAGTTTTTCCATAGAAGTCAATGGAAACGAAGATAATTTGTTCCGCATTGACTTCTATTGCATGCAATACCGCATGTGGCCAGAGTGGGGGGGGGGGGCGCCAGAGAGCCTCAGAAATACTCAGAGACAACTGGGCTGAACTCAGAAACCCTCGGAAAGGCTCGGAAACACTCGGGAACTGAGTATTTCTGAGTATTTCCGAGTGATTCCGAGTATATCCGAACGGCTCCGAACCATTCCAAGTGTTACCGGCGCCCCCGCACCTCTGGCCAAATGCGGTACTGCACACCCCTTTAGCTTGAATTCTGCTCGTTTTGCGAGAAAACACTCGCAAACAGGATTTTTTTTTAAAAAGTTGCTCGTCTTTCAAAACGCTCGTTAACCGCGTTACTCGTTAACCAAGGTTCCACTGTACTGTGATCCTGTACTTGCCTACGCTGCAAAAATCCCCCTCCACTAAGTCTGGCTGCAGCCATTTTAACTGTGGGCAGCTGAAGCTGCTGCCTGTTCACTTCCTGGATTTACACACAGAGGCACACCTCCAGCTCTGCAGCTCTCATTGGCCCTCTTATGACTCGTCCACCCCTTCCTTCCTGGCAAACTCTCACAAGCGTGAGAGAGAGGGAGAACTGTACATGATGTCATAAGCCTAGGCTAATGACCAGACAAGAAAAAGAAAGTGGGCTGTATAAGGTATTTACTGGCAGAAAAAATGTTTTACTATCCAAAGTTAAAACAACAACAACAAGGGCAGAAGATTTAATAGATGGAAAGATGATAAAATGACTGAAGTTCCACTTTAACCACTTCAGCTCTGGAAGATTCACCCCCCCTTCACAACCAGGCCATGTTTTGTGATACGGCACTGCGTTACTTTAACTGACAATTGCGTGGTCGTGTGATGCTGCACCCAAATAAAATTGATGTCCTTTTTTTTCCCCCACAAATAGAGCTTTCTTTTGGTGGTATTTGATTTTTATTTTTATTTCTTTTTTTATACACAGCTCTCTCTCTCTCTCTCTCACATTCTGGTGAGAGTTTGCCAGGAAAAGAGGGGGGATGAGTCATAAGAGGGCCAATGAGAGCTGCGGAGCTGGAGGTGTGTGTCTGTGTAAATCCAGGAAGTGAACAGGCAGAAGCTTCAGCTGCCCACAGTTAAAATGGCTGCAGCCAGACTCAGTGGAGGGAGATTTCTGCAGCATATTTGGCAAGTACAGAATCACAGTATATATGATAAAATAATATGCAAAGTGGTTGAAGGGAAGCTTCAGAAGGGCAAAGATGTTGTTATTACAAATTATGTGAGCAGACTGCAGTTTTCCTTTAATGACAGAATGGCGATCTGCCCTGTTTACATAGGCAGATCAGCGTTTTGCCTGTGTATAGAACTATCAACAGGTGGCGGCAGACATCAGGTCTGCGTGACCCACTGTGTAAAATCATAGCGGGAGTGCGCACTTGCCCCCGATACCCGGAAGTGCAGGATCACATATATATAAGTGATTCTGCGCAGCGTGGCTGCCCTGTAACAGTAAAACTGCTATAGGGCAGTCGGCAAATGGGTATACCTGGATTTTGTTTTGTTTTTTCATTTTGAATAGAGTAAGCAATGTCTCTTGTAATACCATGGAAGAAATCTGGGTATAAGGAAGTATTATGGGTACCGCCCCTGAGGGTCAGCTGTGAAATCATAGGTCAGTTGCCAGTATGTATTTGTTTTATAGACAGGCCGGAGTGGGGCGTTGCTGGGACATTGAGAGACGGAAGGTCAGACGGAGCGGCAGAATAAACCGGACGCTTCCATCACATGTGAAATGTATTAGTTCTATTTCTTCTAATCAGACTTTTATCAGCGGAGTCGAGCAGCAGCTGTCCTGGGCTTATGAAATATTCAGCGATTTCTGAGCTTCGTAATGAATAATTCTCACTCTCAGGGTCCTCCGTTTCTTCATCTTAAGTTGTTTCAGCAAACTTAACTGGACGACCGTGGACTGGGGAAAATGGACGCAGAGGCAGCGCGCCTGTCTACGAGTTCTTCCCTTTGCTCGCGTAGAAAAGAAATGAGGAGCTCTCATTTTAGGAGGCTTATTAGAGCGCAGCTTGTTAATCAGGGTTAAAGTAGAAGTCTGGTTAAAATACACTCACCAGCCACTTTATTAGGTCCACCTCGCTAGTACAGGGTTGGACCCCCTTTTGATCCAGATTGATCCATGATGCCAATGTCCTGTTCCACCACATATCAAAGTTGCTCTATTGGATGAGATGTGGTGAGTGTGGAGGCCATTGGAGTCCAGGGACCTCATTGTCCAGTGGTGAGATGATTGGAGCTTTGTGACATGGTGCATTATCCTGCTGGAAGGAGCCATCAGAAGATGGGGACACTGTAGTCATAAAGGGATGGACATGGTCAGCAACAATACTCAGGTAGGCCGTGGGGTTTAACCAATGCTCAATTGGTACTAAGGGGCCCAAAGTGTGCCAAGAAAATATCCCCCCCACCATTACACCCCCACCACCAGCCTGAACCGGTGATACAAGGCAGGATGGATCCATGCTTTCATGTTGTTTATGACAAATTCTGACCCCACCATCTTCAGCTACCATCTGAATGTGGCAGCTGAAATCGAGACTCTTCAGACTGGGCAACGTATTTCCAATTTTCTATTGTCCGATTTTGGTGATTCTGTGTGAATTGTAGCCTCAGTTTCCTGTTCTTAGCTGACAGGAGTGGCACCTGGTGTGGTCTTCTTCTGTTCTTCTTCTTGAAGCCCACCTGCTTCAAGGTTCAATGTAATGTGTGTTCAGAGATGGTATTCTGCATGCCTTGGGTGTAACGAGTGGTTATTTGGGTTACTGTTGCCTTTCTATCATCTGGAACCAGTCTGCCCATTCTCCTCTGACCTCTGAGATCAGCAAGGCATTTTCCTCCACACAACTGCCGCTCACTGGATATTTTCTCTTTTTCTCACCATTCTCTGTAAACCTGAGAGATGGTTGTGTGTGAAAATCCCAGAAATACTCAGACCAGCCCGTCTGGCACCAACATACATGCCACGTTCAAAGTCACTTAAATCCCCCTTCTTCCCTATTCTGATGCTCGGTTTGAACTTCAGGAAGTCGTCTTCACCACGTCTAGATGCCTAAATGCATTGAGTTGCTGCCATGTGATTGTCTAATTAGCAACTTGTGTTGCCAGGCAATTGAACAGGTGAACCTAATAAAGAGGCCGGTGAGTGTATATAAAGAAAACACTCACTTCAGTGTACTTATGTCTCGATGAGTGATGAGCTGAACACATCCAGGTTTGTATCTAGCACTGGTTTGGTGAACGTGACTAAAGTTTGGATGCCGAATCTGAACCCCATCAAAGTCAATGTTCTATGCCAGCGATCTCCAAATGGCAACTCCTTCCAACTGATCTATATGATGGGGCACTATCCCTCCCACTAACACCAAGAATGGGGCACTATTCCTTCCATTGACCCCAATGATGGGGAACTATTCCTCCCACTGACAACAATGATGGCGCACCATTCCTCCCACTGGCACCAACAAAGGGGCACTATTCCTCCCACTGACAACAATGATGGCGCACCATTCCTCCCACTGGCACCAACAAAGGGGCACTATTCCTCCCACTGGCACCAACAATGGGGCACCATTCCTTACATTGACCCCAGTGATGGTACATTATTCCTCCCACTGACACCAATGATGGGGCACTATTCCTCCCACTAACACCAACAATGGGGCACTATTCCTTGCATTGACCCCAGTGATGGTACACTATTCCTCCCACTGACACCAGTGATGGGGCACTATTCCTCCCACTGACACCAATGATGGGGCACTATTCCTCCCACTGACACCAATGATGGGGCACTATTCCTCCCACTGATACCAATGATGGGGCACTATTCCTCCCACTGACACCAATCATGGAGTACTATTCTTCCCACTGATACCAACGATGGGGCACAATCGATAGTTTTTTTTTACTCCCACTGACCACCACCCTTGAAGCATTTTTTTATTTACAAGAGAAGAATAATAAAAATGCCATAAAACTATCCCCTATTTTGTGGACGCAATAACATTTGCGCAATTCAATCAATAAACGCTTTTTTTTTTACCAAAAATATGTAGAAGAATACATATCGGCCTAAACTGAGGGAAAAAATTTTTTTATATATTTTTGGGGGATATTTATTATAGCAAAAAGTAAAAAATATTGCTTTTTTTTCCAAATTATCGCAGCTTTTTTGTTTATAGTGCAAAAAATAAAAACCGCAGAGGCGATGAAATACCGCCAAAAGAAAGCTCTGTTTGTGGGGAAAAAAAAGGACGTCAATTCTGTTTGGGTGCAACGTCGCACGACCGCGCAATTGTCAGTTAAAGCGACGCAGTGCCGAATCGCAGGTCAGGAAGGGAGTAGAATCCTCCGGGGCTGAAGCGGTTAATAACATTCAACAACAATATGATTTGTGTCACAATGTAAATGCTAGATTATAATTTTTTATTTTTTTTTATTTGCTATTTTTTTTTCCAATGAAAGTGGAGTTACCATTTAAAGCTGAACACAGGGAAACTCAGAACACAAAAGCAGCTGAACAGTGAGAAATATTTTTGGCAGGTGGATGAGTTAGAAATCTATGTATTCGGACCACATATTTGGCTGCTAGGCCCGAAGTTCAGCTTTAATAAAACAATGACTAGAACAGAGCAAGTATTTATCTTTGTGAGATCCGAGGTGACAGCTGATTGGCTGATACACCTTATTGCCACTTTGTTCACTGCATCTTCCGTTGCCTTAGTAAATAAAACCATTACGGCTCAGGCCAGGAAATAAGAATTGGAGGCGACTGTCCAGCCAAACGAATCATTTCCTATTTATTGCCTTCCTGATGACTGCAGTGTCCTCTTAAAAGGTTCTGGGATAGAAATTAGGAAATTTGTATGTTTTTTTTTAATAGGGAGTAGCTGTAAATCCATTTAGCTGGCGGGTCTCTGTAAGTCGTCATCTATGATGGTGGGCAGAGGCGTAACTAGAACCTTCGGGGCCCTGGTGCAAGAAACCATGAAGGGCGGTCCTAAATTATTATTATTATTTTTTTTTTTAAATAAAATAAATAAATAAATAAAATAAAATGGTAAATAGTAATAATAATAATAAAAAAAAATAACAAAAATAAAAAACTACTGACACCAGTGGCGGAACTACCAGGGTCGCACTTGCAAACAGGCCCTGGCATTCCGCCACTGTGGGGGGTCCTAAATTATTATTATTTTTTTTTTTTTTTTATAAAATTGTAAAATAAATAAATAAAATAAAATGGTAAATAATAATAATAATAATAATAATAATAATAATAATAATAATAATAAAAAATAACAAAAATAAAAAACTACTGACACCAGTGGCGGAACTACCAGGGTTGCACTTGCAACCAGGCCCTGGCATTCCGCCACTGTGGGGGGGGTCCTAAATTATTATTATTTTTTTTTATATATATATATACAAAATTGTAAAATAAATAAATAAATAAAATAAAATGGTAAAAAATAATAATAATATTAATAAAAAATAACAAAAATAAAAAACTAATGACACCAGTGGAGGAACTACCATGGTCGCACTTACGACCGGGCCCTGGCATTCCGCCACTGTGCGAGGACCTCAAGACAGCAGGAACTATAGTAAAGGGTTCGCACAATGGGAATAAAGAGCCCCGGGATCAGTGGGAAGAGCCAGGGGCCCTTTACTCACATCGTGGGACCCGTTACTATGGTTCCCCTTCCTGCCATCTTGGGGCCCCCCCACTGTGGCGGAATGCCAGGGCCCGGTCGCAACAAAGAGAACCCGCTCCAGGTGTCTGTATCCTAATGATCTCTCCCCTCTCCAGGTGCGGCCCAATAGGCAACCATATGTAAGAACTGAACAAAAAGGTCCGGATGGCCGCACTCCAATGAAAAACGGTTTCTTTATTATTTACGATAAATCTTTACAGCAAGGATAAAACCACCGACGCGTTTCACACCTCTACAGCAGGTGCTTATTCATAGCCAAGTTTTAAAATAATGACAAAGACATATATATATGGAAGCAAGCAAAACCATAAATTGGTATAATTAGGCATCGTGTACACCCACTACAGGCCCGGTCGCAAGTGCGGCCTTAGTGACCCTGGTAGTTCCGTCACTGGTGTCAGTAGTTTTTTTTTTTTGTTATTTTATTTATTTTATTATTTTGTTGACTATTCTACTTTATTTATTTATTTTACAATTTTGTTTTTTATTATTTTAGAAAAAAAAAATGGGACCCTCGCTGGGGGGCTTTGGTGAGATATCAGGGGCCAAAACAGACCTCTCTTTGAGACAGAGAAAGGAGATTGAGGACACCTCAATCTCCATCTCTGCAGCCTCAGCAGCACAGAGTGAATGAACAGGAGTAGCTCTGTACAGAGCTTCCTTTTCATTCGTAAACCAAAGCATAGTAAACACAGTTGACTATGCTTCAGTTATGGATGGGAAAAATAGGAGTCGGTAAATGTGTCATTCCCAGCTCTCCATCCTGACACATTCCCTGCAGCGCTGCCGGGTTTCCCCCTCCCCTCTTTCTTTCTTTTTGCTGCTATAGGGGAGGAGGAAGGGGGCTGGGAGAGAGCACACAGGGGCCCAGAGAGCACACAGGGGCCCAGAGACAACACAGGGGGACCAGGAGAATGGACAGAGGTGGCATATAGAGGAACCATCCCTCCATTTCTCTCCTGCCGCCACTCAATGCCTGCAGGAGGGAGAGGAGGAGAAGCGGGCATTCAGCAGCTGCATGGAGGGATTGGTTCCTCTACACGCCACCAACCCCCTATCCAAGAGCACAGAGGGGCCTGGAGCATGGGGCTGGGTCGCGATCGTGACCCCTGCGACTCCTGTACATACGCCCTTGATGGTAGGGCTATCTTTATCAGTGTCACAAGACTCACAAAGACTGTATATAAAACCATTTTACAAATCAAGGATAAGTCAAGGAAAGGAAAAGGTCAGGAGGTATGTTCAACGCATTTCGGGGGGCTTACTAATTCATAGATACATAGAAGAGTGAAGGCAGAAAAAAAGCCATATTATATAAAATAAAAGCCTTCTCTGGACCAAGTGCTCCATCAAGTGTTCAACCTTTTTTTTTTTTTTTATTTACATTTTTACATACATACCTGTACGCCACTACCTGCTTATGGCTTCAGGGTGCGCCCCCCTCCCCCCCTGCACACAGCGGGAGTCTGTCAGCAAGTCCCAGCCAATGATTCATGACCAGGACCTGCTGATTGGTTGTGATCTGATGATACCTCACATGTGTGGGATGATTGCTGTTTGCGTGCGTGCAGGACCGGCGCATGTTTCGCCTTTGTGCATGAACATGGGGGGGGGGGGGCACTTTAATTTTTTTTTATTTAATTTTTTTTTTAATAAGCTCTAAAGACTTTTAAAACACCACCTATGGGTACCTTTCGGGTACTGTCAATTTTTGCCATTTTACAGGCGTGCTAAATGTTGACATGTTTGGTATCTATTTACTTGATACAACCACATCTTTTTTACTTTTTGCCCCAAAAAAAAGAATAGGGTTTGTGCGTTTAAAATTCATTTCAGTGTATTTTTTATTAAAAATATGCATTTGATAAACAGTTGCGCAAATATCGTGCACCATAGAAAATTGCAATTACCATCATTTTATTCTCCAAGGCTTCTGTTTCAAAAATATATAATTATTAATGGGATTTTACATCATTTTCTTGCAAATAAAAAATGCAGATTTTACCATGTTTCTAAAAAAAAAAAAAACTGCTCCAGACTTCGAATAGTTAAATAAGAATCACAAAGAAGCCTTGACATGTTTGTTATCTATTTACTTGATACAACCACATCTTTTTTTACTTTTTGCCCAAAAAAAAAAAAAAAAAGAATAGGGTTTGCATGCGTTAAAATTCATTTTATTGTATTTTTTATTAAAAATATGCATTTGATAAACAGTTGCGCAAATATCGCGCAACATAGAAAATTGCAACTACCGTCATTTTATTCTCCAAGGCTTCTGTTTCAAAAGATATATAATTATTTATGGGATTTTACATCATTTTCTTGCAAATCAAAAATGCAGATTTTACCATGTTTCTAAAAAACAAAACAAAAAAAAACAAAAAAAAACTGCTCCAGACTTCGAATAGTTTAATAAGAATCACAAAGAAGGCTTGTCATGTTTGGTATCTATTTTTTACTTTTTGCCCAAAAAAAGAAAAAAAAAAGAATAGGTTTTGTGTGCGTTAAAATTCATTTGAGTGTATTTTTTATTAAAAATATGCATTTGATAAACAGTTGCGCAAATATCCTGCAACATAGAAAATTGCAACTACCATCTTTTTATTCTCCAAGGCTTCTATTTCAAAATATATATAATTATTTATGGGATTTTACATCATTTTCTTGCAAATAAAAAAATGCAGATTTTATGAGTTTACCACGTTTAAAAAAAAAAAAAAAAAACTGCTCCAGACTTCGAATAGTTTAATAAGAATCACAAAGAAGGCTTGACATGTTTGGTATCTATTTACTTGATACAACCACATCTTTTTTCACTTTTTGGCCCAAAAAAAATAAAAGGAAGAGTTTGCTTGTGTTAAAATTCATTTTGGTGTATTTTTTATTAAAAATATGCATTTGATAAACATTTGCGCAAATATCGTGCAACATACAAAGTTGCAACTACCATCATTTTATTCTCCAAGGCTTCTGTTTCAAAAGATATATAATTATTTATGGGATTTTACATCATTTTCTTGCAAATCAAAAATGCAGATTTTACCATGTTTCTAAAAAAAAAAAAAAAATAAAAAAAAAAATAAAAAAACTGCTCCAGACTTTAAATAGTTAAATAAGAATCACAAAGAAGGCTTGTCATGTTTGGTATCTATTTTTTACTTTTTGCCCAAAAAAAAAAAAAAAAAGAATAGGATCTGTGTGCGTTAAAATTTATTTTAGTGTATTTTTTATTGAAAATATGCATTTGATAAACAGTTGCGCAAATATCCTGCAACATAGAAAGTTGCAACTACCATCATTTTATTCTCCAAGGCTTCTGTTTCAAAATATATATAATTATTTATGGCATTTTACATCATTTTCTTGCAAATAAAAAAATGCAGATTTTACCATGTTTCTAAAAAAAAAAAAAAAATTGCACCAGACTTTGAATAGTTAAATAAGAATCACAAAGAAGGTGTTCAGTTTGTGTGAGTGTCAGAAACCATGAAATCAGGCCAAGACAGAAGTACAGTTAAATCACACTTGTTTAATAATAAAAGTAAAAAGAACAAATGTAGTCAAAACATAGCCAAAGTTCAGTAACCGGAAACGCATTGTCAGCCAAGCCAGAAGTCAGGGATCAATGTAGAGGAACAGCAAGCAGGATCCGGAGCCAGAAGGGATGTCAGCAAAGCCAATCTTTAAACAGGAATGCAGGAGATAGTCTCTGTGATGTTGACCAAGGCGAAGGCAGAGAACCTCTGGACTGGACGGCTTAAGTAGGCAGGACTGATGAGCAGGATATCATCAACAGCTGAGTAACTGTGGAGAGAGATGGCAGCTGGCAATTAGCCGACAGCTGAGCGGCCAGCTCAGAGAAGGAAGGGCTGAGCCCAGCCCTGACAGTGAGTGATAGCATGAAAACACTGTTTTCTCAAACATTGACGATCAAGCTGCAAAATAATTGAAGCCAATTAGGCCAATAGTCAGATTTCAGTAGAGAAATCCATAATATGTGGCGCCCCCTAGAGGGCGATCTTGGGGAACAGCTGGAATCTTATGGTGAAAAGGGATTTGGAAGGTCTAGGATGGCGTTCCGGGAAGTAGGTATAAAAGCCGTGATCTGGGGGTCAATTTTAAATTGTATTCAGCATAGTATTTTGACATTATCTTGCGCCAGCGACCCCAGTGGCAGGGAGGGCATCGGCGGTGGGATTATGGCGGGGGGAGGGGGGGCAGGCGTGAGATGGACGGTTTAATGCCAAGTCTCTGGCAGGGGAGTGAAAGCTGCTATTAACTGCAATGAATGCCGCGCCGCAAGTGTCTGTCTGCCTCTCCGGAGATAAATGCTTTTGTTTCGGCATTAGCATGAATGTTTAAAATGTTAATGTGTTTCGCTCACAATGCGGGGGGGGGGGGGAGGAGCAGGCTGGTAATAGGCCGCTTGCTATGAGCTGTCACAGCGGAATGGTCTTGTTAACTCGGAGCCGGGAAGGTACATTTTTGTCCAATATCTCTTCTGATCCGCCATTCAGGTCGGTTGGGCCGAGGTCTGAGGTCAAACCAGCACACTGCGGACAGTTTGATAGGTACGCCGAGCCGGTACCCATAAGGGGGGCACATGGTCAGCAACTATACTCTGATACATTGTAGTATGGAATTACACCCACCGGCCACAATATTAGGTACACCAAGTTCAATCGCTCGGTATCACAAATTGCTAATCAGCCAATCACATGGCAGCAACTCAATGCATTTAGGCATCTCGACGTGGTGAAGACGAGTCGACGACTCGCTAGGGTTGCCACCTCATCCCTTTAAACCCGAACACATATTAATTACACAGGTTCTGGGGCTGATTAAGGTGGTAATTCAACTCACTTAGTGCCTTACCTGCATTCAATTAGCCTCAGAACCCGTGTAATTCATATGTGTTCAGGTTTAAAGGGATGAGGGGGCAACCCTACGACTCGCTGAAGTTCAAACTGAGCATCAGAATGGGGAAGAAAGGGGGATTTAAGTGACTTTGAACGTGGCATGGTTGTTGGTGACAGACGGGCTGGTCTAAGTATTTTCGGGATTTTCACACACAACCATCTCTTGGGGTTTACAGAGAATGGTGGGGAAAAGAGAAAATATCCAGTGAGCGGCAGTTGTGTGGAGGAAAATGCCTTGTTGAGGTCAGAGGAGAATGGGCAGACTGGTTCCAGATGATAGAAAGACAACAGTAACTCAAATAACCACTCGTTACATCCAAGGTATGCAGAATACCATCTCTGAACGCACAACGCATCCAACCTTGAAGCAGATGGTCTACAGCAGCAGAAGACCAAACCGGGTGCCACTCCTGTCAGCTAAGAACAGGAAACTGAGGCTCCAATTGGCACAGGATCACCCAAATTGGACAATAGAAGATTGGAAAAACATTGTCTGGTCTGATGAGTCTGGATTTCAGCTCCGACATTCAGATGGTGGGGTCAGAATTTGGCGCATGGATCCATCCTGCCTTGTATCACCGGTTCAGGCTGGTGGTGGGGGTGTAATGGTGGGGGGGGATATTTTCTTGGCACACTTTGGGCCCCTTAGTACCAATTGAGCATGGTTTAGATGCCACGACCTACCTGAGTATTGTTGCTGACCATGTCCATCCCTTTATGACTACAGTGTCCCCATCTTCTGATGGCTCCTTCCAGCAGGATAATGCTCCATGTCACAAAGCTCCAATCATCTCACCACTGGACACTGAGGTCCCTGTCCTCCAATGGCCTCCACACTGACCACATCTCATCCCATAGAGGGCCTTTTGAGATGTGGTGGAACGGGAGACAAATCTGCAGCAACTGTGTGATGTTATCAGGTCACTATGGAGCAAAATCTCTGAGGAACGTTTCCAACACCTTATTGTATCATTTCCACCAAGAATGAAGGCAGAAGGGGGTCCAAGCAAGGTGTATCTAATAAAGTGGCTGGTGAGTGTAGTTCTCAGTTGGTGGAAATGTAGTGCCCGCCTAGTGCGGAGTAGGCTGTTAGGTAAATTTAGACAGATTCTCTGTAATCAGAGGAGCAGGGGTCCTCCACCCCAAACTCGCTTATCCACTCTATATTGCCAAAAGTATTGAGCCACCCTTCCAAATCATTTGGTGGAGGGGGGGATTATGGTGTGGGGGGTTGTTTTTCAGGGGTTGGGCTTGGCCCCTTTAGTTCCAGTGAAGGGAACTCTTAAGGTGTCAGCATACCAAGACATTTTGGACAATTTCATGCCCCTAACTTTGTGGGAACAGTTTGGGGATGGCCCCTTCCTGTTCCAACATGACTGCCCCCAGTGCACAAAGCAAGGTCCATAAAGACATGGATGAGCGAGTTTGGGGTGAAGGAACTTGACACAGATTCCTGACCTCAACCCGATAGAACACCTTTGGGGTGAATTAGAGCGGAGACTGCGTGGCAGGCCTTCTCGTCCAACATCAGTACCTGACCTCACAAATGCTCTTCTGGAAGAATGGTCAAACATTCCCATAGACACACTCCTAAACCTTGTGGATGGCCTTCCCAGAAGAGTTGAAGCTGTTATAGCTGCAAAGGGCGGAGCCAACTCAATATGGAACCCTACGGACTAAGACTGGGATGCCATTAAAGTTCATGTGCGTGTAAAGGCAGGCGTCCCGATACTTCTGACAATATATTCTATTTTCAGACATCTCCTACAATCTGTCACCCCAGATAGTATAATGAATTCTTTTGAGATTCGTTCACCTTCTGCCAAATCCCCAGAGAGAGATTTTGGGTCATGTAGCGGAGGATTTATGAAACAAAATTGGTTCACAATTGAGACGTGCCTTCAAATTGGATCTTTCTCTCCGGAGTCAGTCTTGTCAGAGCGGCTCGTCTTGCTTTCCAAATGCAGATTCCCCCCCCCCCCCCCCCACCCGTAGATGTGACGTTCCCGCCGTGATAATAAGGACTCTCAGCGATCTCGACATTAGTGCCAACCCGGATTCTTCGCAGCAGCAGAAAGAGAGATCAGATTTGACAGTTTATTGAGCTGACATTTATAAAAGGTGATAAAAAAAGACGAGAACGTTGATAAAATAAATTTGCTTTTCGCCGTCTATTGTATCGTATCCAGTTTAATGTCGCGTTTATTAATAATAAATGGCTGTCAGTCTGAGTACAATGCCGCAGCTTCACCTGTATGCGGGCGGCGCGCTATCTAGAAGGCTGCCATTGTGATGTGCCCATCTGACGTCCTCCAGATAGCAATCGGGGACAGAGAGTACCAGGAGGAGGCGTCTCCCAACCATGAGATTCGACTGCAACTATTAGGCGTTCTTTAACTCCGCAACCTGAGAAGTACTCAAGACAAACTCTAATCATCTTATCATATACAGTTCATGGGCAGCTCAGGTAAAGGTGTTGGCGCTATAAAACATCATGAATGAATACATCATAGAAATTGATCTAGATATACCATGTGCAAAAAAGCAAACTAATTAAGTCCAAAGTGAGTATCCCAACAACCATATACAGTGCCTTGCAAAAGTATTCACCCCCCTCGGCATTTTTCGTGTTTTGTTGCCTCACAGCCTGGAATTAACATGGATCGTTTGAGGATTCGCATCATTTAATTTACAGAACACGCCCACAACTTTGAGGATTTTATTTATTTATTTTATTGTGAAGAAAACAACAAATGGGACAAAATAACAGAAAAAAGTCAATGTGCATAACTATTCACCCCCCTAAAGTCAATACTTTGTAGAACCGCCTTTTGCGGCTATCACAGCTCCAAGTCGCTTTGGATAAGTCTCTATGAGCTTGCCACATCTTACCACTGGGATTTTTGCCCATTCCTCCTGGCAAAACTGCTCCAGCTCCTTCAAGTTGCATGGTTTTGCGCTTGTGAACAGCAATCTAAAAGTCTGACCACAGATTTTCTATTGGACTGAGGTCTGGGCTTTGACTAGGCCATTGCAACACATATACATGTTTCCCCTTAAACCACTTAAGTGTTGCTTTAGCAGTGTGTTTGGGGTCATTGTCCTGCTGGAAGGTGAACCTCCGTCCTAGCCTCAAATCACACACAGAGTGCTACAGGTCTTGCTCAAGAATATCCCTGTATTTAGCACCATCCATCTTTGCCTCAACTCTGACCAGTTTCCTAGTCCCGACTGCTGAAAAACATCCCCACGGCATGATGCTGCCACCACCATGTTTCACAGTGGGGATGGTGTTCTTTGGGTGATGTGATGTGTTGGGTTTGCGGCAGACATAGCGTTTTCTCTGATGGCCAAAAAGTTCCAATTTAGTCTCATCAGACCAGAGCACCTTCCTCCATACATTTTGGGAGTCTCCCACATGCCTTTTCGCAAACTCAGAACATCCCATTTTGTTTTTTGCTGAAAGTAATGGCTTTCTTCTGGCCACTCTGCCATAAAGCCCAACTCTATGGAGCGTACAGTTTATTGTGGTCCTATGTACAGATACTCCAGTCTCTGCTGTGGAACTCTGCAGCTCCTCCAGGGTTACCTTAGGTCTCTGTGCTCCTCTCTGATTAATGCCCTCCTTGCCCGGTCCGGGAGTTTTGGTGTGCGGCCGTCTCTTGGCAGGTTTGCTGTTGTGCCATGTTCTTCTTTCCATTGGGTTATGATAGATTTGATGGTTCTCCTAGGGATCATCAAAGATTTGGATATTTTTTTTATAACCTAACCCTGTCTTGTACTTCTCAACAACATTGTCCCTTACTTGTTTGGAGAGTTCCTTGGTCTTCATGGCAGTGTTTGGTTAGTGGTGCCTCTTGCTTAGGTGTTGCAGCCTCTGGGGCCTTTCAAAAAGGTGTGTCTATGTAATGACAGATCATGTGACACTTAGATTGCACACAGGTGGACATCATTTCACTAATTATGTGACTTCTGAAGGTAATTGGTTGCACCAGAGCTAACAAAGGGGGTGAATACATACGCACATGCCAATTATCAGTTTTTAATTTCTGAAAAATAGTTTTATGTATCTATTTTTCTAATTTTACTTCACCAACTTAGACTATTGTGTTCTGATCCATCACATATAATTCAGATTAAAAAAAAACATTGAACTAAAGGCTGTAATGTAACAAAATAGGTAAAAAGCCAAGGGGGGTGAATACTTTTGCAAGGCACTGTACATATAACTGTTCTTGTTGGATGTTCCTTCAAATACAAGCTTCACCACGAGTGGTCATGAGGTAGATGGCAACTCAACAAAGGTGTTTGACCACTTTTTACAGTAGGTCAAATTGTGCTTTGATTGAATGGACCAGGTGGATCCTAGGTAGACATCTCTCCGCTATGAGACCCCCTCCAGGAAAGGCTGAGGATAAGGGAACAGAATGTTTGGTTGCTAGGATGATAAGGAAAATGTAGGCCCCTTTCATACTTGTGCGACTTGGGACTGCAAAGTTGCACAACAAATCGTACCCTATGATTTCAAATAAGTAGCATTCATATCTGTGGGACTTCAAGTCGCACCAACTTCAAAGTAGTCCCTGTACTACTTTGATCCGACTTTGATGCGAGTTGAGGTCCATAGACCTCAAGTTTACACGGGCATTCCCTGAAATCACAGCAATATCGATTCTGTGAAATTGCGGGAAAATCGCGCAACTTTGAAGTCGCAGTAGTGTGAAAGAGGCGTTTTTTTTCCTTGGTCCTCTGTAGTCAGTGGAGAAGTTTGTGATTGCTTTGGGCTGTTCTGCATTTCAATGACCGCAGGTTTGATTGTTTCCCCCTGTCTTTTGGAGGATTCTAGAATGTATTGGGGCTGGAAAAGGCAAATCAGCAGCCTAAATATTTATGTTGTTCCTGCCAATCCCTGGGGTAGGGACCCCAGTAGGTGGCTGAGGAGTGCATAAATGATCTGGAGCAGCCTGTTCTTGTCCAGGAGGGGAAGTTCCCGGCTGAAAAACTTGCTGCTCTTCTGGGCAGCTTAGCTGAAATTCTGCATGTGCTCACCAAGGTCCCAAGTAGGACAGAGCCAGGGGGCCTACTTTGGAGAATCTTTGGAACTACCAAGGGATTTGTCAAACGTTTCTGGAGGATTTGAAATGGAACTTTTGAACTTTCATTTGGATCTTATGCAGCAGTGTAACCTTCTGCAAACTATAGCAAAAGGATTATTTTAGGTTCAGAGAACTGCGTATGATCATTTGAGAACCTTTTTCCTTTTGGAATCATCTTCTGGAACAAATTCTAAAGCAGTCATTCTCCAAAAAGGCTTAGTGGAACCGTAGAGTATCTCCAGAGGTTGCTGGGGGTTCCTAGAGCAACCTCTGACCATCCCAATCCAGTACTGGGACAGGGTTGTCCAGCCTCCAGGGCAGGGATCCAGAATTGCGCCACCCCTAACCCACTATTAAGCTCTTCAACACCACAATACATATATATACTGTATATACGTTGAGTGGTTTATCGGGGTTATGGCTGAAGATATCACCCATAACTTTGGTATCATTTTTGACAGCCGACGACTGGCTTTCTCATGAGGACTCCCCCTCCCGCCGTTTGCCGTTGTCTCTCGGGCTTACCATTTACACCGCTTCCCCTGAGGAACGATCCAGCGTTGCAGCCGGCTGGACCCAGAGGCGATCGAAGTGTAGTTCATCTTTGATTGCCTCTGTTGCACTGGCGGACCTGAGTGACGTCATGACATCATTTCTGGTCCAGGGTGAAAGTAAAGGAATGTTCTTTTTTTTGTTTTTTTGTTTTTTTGTTTTTTTAAGCAAAGTTTTTTTTCTTTGATCTTTGCTTTTTAAAGGTAAAGGAGAGATTTGGGACCTTTTTGACCCCAGATTTCTCCATAAAGAGGACCTGTCACCCTTATTTCTATTACAAGGGATGTTTACATCCTTGTAATAGGCATAAAAGTGATTAAAAAAATAAAAATAAATAAAGGGACAGTGTAAAAATAAAAAGTAAAATAAATAAGAAAAAAAAAAGTACTGAAAGCGCCCTAATCCCTCCGTGTTTGCGCGCAGAAGCGAATCCATACGTAAGTTGCGCACACATATGTAAACGGTGTTTGCACCACACATGTGAGGTATCGCCGTGAACATTACAGCGAGAGCAATAATTCTAGCGCTAGACCTCCTTTGTAACTCTAAAGAGGCGTCGCCTAAAGCATCACCCATGGACATTTTTAAGCACCATAGACTGTTACCATTTAATGAGCGTGCAAAATTTTAAAGCGTGACATGTTTGGTATCTATTTACTCAGTGTAACAACATTTTACCAAAATATATTATGTTTTTTTTTTTTTATTATTCATTAAAGTGTATTTTTTTTTTTTCAAATTGTGTTTGTAAAAACCACTGAGCAATACAATGTGACATAAAAAAAATGTAACGGTCAACATTTTATTCCCTAGGGTCTTAATTAATTTTCTAGCAATAAATACTGTTTAAATTTGTAAACAAAAGGTGCCAGAAAAAGCCCGGTCTTCAAGTTGTTAAACATGCTGTAGAATGGGTGTACCACCCTGTGTCCATTTTTTTGCCTCTCACAGCGCCCAGGGCAACTGTCCCTTCTGCCCACCCTTGTCCCAGCCCTTTCCAGCACTGAATGTATGTGATGGCAAGGGGTAGAAGGGTCTGCTGGGTGGGGTCTTATGTTGCTGGTGTTCAATTGTTGCTGGAAAGGATCTACTGTTGAGGGAGAGGTCTGTTGTTGCTGGCTGCTGGAGGGTCTATTAATGCTGGCTACTGGAGGATCTATTGTTGTTGGGGGATCTATTGTTGCTAGGTGGAGGCTTATGTTGCTGGTGGTCAGTTGTAGCTGGGAGGGATCTACTGTTGAGGGAGGGGTCTATTGCTGCTGGCTGCTAAAGGGTCTATTAATGCTGGCTACCGGGGATCTATTGTTGTTGGGGAGATTTGTTGTTGAGGGAGTGGTCTATTGTTGCTGAGTGGAGTTCCATGATGCTGGTGCTCAATTGTTGAGGGAGGCGTCTATTGTTGTTGGCTGCTGGAGGGTCTATTAATGCTGGCTGCTGAGCGATCTATTGTTGTTGGGGGATCTATTGTCGAGAGAAGGGTCTATTATTTCTGGGTTGAGTCTTATCTTGCTGGTGGCCAATTGTTGCTGGGAGGGATCTATTGTTGTTGCGGGGATCTATTGTCGAGAGAAGGGTCTATTGTTTCTGGGTGGAGTCTTATGTTGCTGGTGGCCAATTGTTGCTGGGTGGGATCTACTGTTGAGTGAGGGGTCTGTTGCTGCTGGTTGCTTGGGGGTCTATTATTGCTGGCTACTGGGGATCTATGGCTGTTGGGGGGATCTGTTGTTGAGGGAGGGGTCTATTGTTGCTGGGTGGAGTTATATGCTGCTTATGTTCAATTGTTGCTGGGAGGATCTACTGTTGAGGGAGGGGTCTATTGTTGCTGGGTGGAGTTATATGCTGCTGATGTTCAATTGTTGCTGGGAGGGATCTACTGTTGAGGGGAGGGGTCTATTGTTGCTGGCTGCTGGAGGGTCTATTAATTCTGGCTGCTGAGGGATCTATTGTTGTTGGGGGGATCTATTGTCGAGAGAAGGGTCTATTATTTCTGGGTTGAGTCTTATCTTGCTGGTGGCCAATTGTTGCTGGGAGGGATCTACTGTTGATTGAGGGGGGTCTATTAATGCTGGCTTTTGGGGGATCTATTGTTGCTGATGGGGGTCTATGGTTTCCTGGGGTGGGTCTGTTGTTGCAAGGCAGTATTTCATTGCAATCAGTCTTTAGTTGCTGGGGGGGGGGGATTTGTTATTGTTGGGGGTATTATTGTTGCAGGGGATCCATTTTACTGCTTTTCTTATTATCTTTACCAATTTCCATACAAGTTACGTAGCACCACAAAATGATACTTGGTCCTGTTTTCTCTAAAAGAGGTGGTACCCGGAGATGGTGGGTATGGGATGGAAACAAGGGACGGTGCTCGGAGGTAGGTGGGGGCAGGGACACGGGGGGACTTGGTAAGAAGGGGAGCACCTGAACCTCTGAGAAAAGAAGCCCTGATTAGAAGGATGAGAGGGCCAGAAGACTTCAATAAATTCCAGTAAAAGAGGTGCATTTTATATTCTTTTATGCTGTCTTGTCTCCTAGCCCTGATGAAGGGAGAGTTTGGAGCTCGTCACGTGTTGGCTTTTGGCCCTCTTGTCACATTAATGAACTTTTACTGAAGTTTTCTGGCACTCTTATCCTTCTAATCATCGGTGTGCACAGCCTATGCTTCTAATGATCTTCAGGTGACTCCAGGGACCATTTGGGACACCCCAGTTTACCCCAAGATTCATCCAGACTGTGCCACTCGCCTTCTCTGGGGTCCAGCATTCCATCAACATTATTTCCAGGACGGTAGAATTCCCGGTTTGTTAGAAGCGTCACACACTGACGGAAACAATCCCTGGATTCTGAAATCTTTATTCCGAGTATAATATATTCAAGACCCATTTAAATCCTGCTTCTTGTTAACCTCTCTACAAAGACCGGCAGGTCGGTAGATTTTTTTACCTCCATTGATCAGCTGTGGCCAATCTATAACCAATCGATCGGCAGAGATGGACACAGCGCCTCATACACAAATGTCCCGGAGTTTGGCTTTAATGTCCCCTATATTTCCGCTGAAGCCAGTTAATGAAAAAGACCTTTTAATGCCGAGGCGTCATTTAGGTTTAATGAATGACGGTGTCACCGAGGTGGGGGGGGATCCATGGAGTCAATAAATCCACGAAGGTCGGAGGGATGTTCAGAGATACCAAATTCATTAACCCGCTCATTGCCAGGGGAGGAAAATAAGACAGAAGATAAATGCTGGGATAAAGCAATGATCAGTCCATACAAAGCTAATAATTCAGAAATTGACGGATGGTGGAGAGTTGACAGTGCCATTCTATCAGTCAGGGACTCTATTGGTGGCCACCATCCCTGTGCTGAGTTCCTTGCTCTGTACACCTGCTGTGCCCATTATGAGGGGTTCCCACCATCCCTGTGCTGAGTTCCCAGGTCTGTACACCCGCTGTGCCCATTATGAGGGGTTCCCACCATCCCTGAGATGAGGTCCCGGGTCTCTACGCCCGCTGTGCCCATTATGAGGGGTTCCCACCATCCCTGTGCTGAGTTCCCGGGTCTGTACACCTGCTGTGCTCATTATGAGGGGTTCCCACCATCCCTGTGCTGAGTTCCCAGGTCTGTACACCTGCTGTGCTCATTATGAGGGGTTCCCACCATCCCTGAACTGAGTTCCCAGGTCTGTACACCTGCTGTGCCCATTATGAGGGGTTCCCACCATCCCTGTGCTGAGTTCCCGGGTCTGTACACCTGCTGTGCTCATTATGAGGGGTTCCCACCATCCCTGTGCTGAGTTCCCGGGTCTGTACACCTGCTGTGCTCATTATG
This sequence comes from Lithobates septentrionalis, assembly GCA_037952835.1. Classification (NCBI taxonomy): domain Eukaryota; kingdom Metazoa; phylum Chordata; class Amphibia; order Anura; family Ranidae; genus Lithobates; species Lithobates septentrionalis. The sequence goes on from JBBDGP010002704.1 coordinate 58,295, forward strand.
AGGGGTTCCCACCATCCCTGAACTGAGTTCCCAGGTCTGTACACCTGCTGTGCCCATTATGAGGGGTTCCCACCATCCCTGTGCTGAGTTCCCAGGTCTGTACACCCGCTGTGCCCATTATGAGGGGTTCCCACCATCCCTGTGCTGAGTTCCCGGGACTGTACGCCCGCTGTGCCCATTATGAGGGGTTCCCACTATCCCTGTGCTGAGTTCCCAGGTCTGTACACCTGCTGTGCCCATTATGAGGGGTTCCCACCATCCCTGAGTTGAGTTCCCGGGTCTGTACACCTGCTGTGCCCATTATGAGGGGTTCCCACCATCCCTGTGCTGAGTTCCCAGGTCTGTACACCTGCTGTGCCCATTATGAGGGGTTCCCACCATCCCTGAGATGAGGTCCCGGGTCTGTACACCTGCTGTGCCCATTATGAGGGGTTCCCACCATCCCTGAGATGAGGTCCCGGGTCTGTACGCCCGCTGTGCCCATTATGAGGGGTTCCCACCATCCCTGTGCTGAGTTCCCGGGTCTGTACACCCGCTGTGCCCATTATGAGGGGTTCCCACCATCCCTGTGCTGAGTTCCTGGGTCTGTACACCCGCTGTGCCCATTATGAGGGGCTCCCACCATCCCTGTGCTGAGTTCCCAGGTCTGTACACCTGCTGTGCCCATTATGAGGGGTTCCCACTATCCCTGTGCTGAGTTCCCAGGTCTGTACACCTGCTGTGCCCATTATGAGGGGTTCCCACCATCCCTGTGCTGAGTTCCCAGGTCTGTACACCTGCTGTGCCCATTATGAGGGGTTCCCACTATCCCTGTGCTGAGTTCCCAGGTCTGTACACCTGCTGTGCCCATTATGAGGGGTTCCCACCATCCCTGTGCTGAGTTCCCAGGTCTGTACACCTGCTGTGCCCATTATGAGGGGTTCCCACCATCCCTGAGATGAGATCCGGGGTCTATACACCTGCTGTGCCCGTTATGAGGTTTAAAAAAATTAGTTACATCCAAGCACTTAAATCCTTCCCCAAAAAATGTTTTAAGCCCCCCCACCCCCAAATACTGTACATACACAATAAAATGTAAATATACCCATCAGAGGGGCTCCTACGTGCAAAAATGTCAATTACAATACACGTTACATAGGACCGCACACGCTGGAGTGAGAGCAATAATTTTCGCACCATTATTCACAGTTAACTCTAAAATGGTGACCCTTTAGGGGCTTTTAAAATGTTGCCTATGGGAAATATGGGGTACTGAGGTTTGTCGCCATTTCACGGGTGCACACAATTTTAAGCTTTGACATGTTGGGTATCTCTTGACTCGGCGTAACCTCGTCTTTTATATTTTATCAGAAAATTGTCTAATATTGGTGTCAATGATTAACATCCTTGGTGTCAGTGAGAGAAATGGTGCCCCATCATTGGTGTCAGTGAGAGAAATGGTGCCCCATCATTGGTGTCAGTGAGAGAAATCGTTCCCCATCTTTGGTATTAGGGGGAGGAACAGTGCCCCATTGTTAATTCCATAATGTGGTTGTAAAAAAGACAAGTCCATTCAGTTAAAACAACATAGAAAAAAGACACACAAATATAAATCCTCCATATATATGTACAATCCTATATCCACAGTTGATCCAGAGGAAGGCAAAAAAGCCCCAATAAAGAATGATCCAATTTGCTACATCAGAGGAAAAAAATTCCTTCCTGATCCCCCGAGAGGCAATCCAATATTCTCTGGATCAACATTACTTATAAATATTAGTATCCAGTTATATTATGTACATTAAGGAAAGAATCCAGACCTTTTTTAAAACAATCTTGTTCATGTCAGTGGGAGGAATATAGTGCCCCATCACTGGTGTCAGTTGAGGAATTATAGCCCATCATCATCTTGAGTGGGAGGAATAGTGCCCCATTGTGGTGTCAGTGAGAGGAATAGTGCCCCATCATTGGTGTCAATGTAAGGAATAGTGCCCCATCTTTGGTATTAGGGTGAGAAACAGTCCACCATTGTTAGTGTCAGTAGGAGGAATAGTGCCCCATCATTGGTGTCAGTGGGAGGAATAGTGCCCCATTATTGAAGTCAGTGGGAGGAATAGTGCCCCATTATTGACGTCAGTAGGAGGAATAGTGCCCCATCATTGGTATCAGTGGAAGGAATAGTGCCTCATCATTGGAATCAATGGGAGGAATAGTGCCCCATCATTTGTGTCAGTGGAAGGAATAATTCCCCATCATTGGTGTCAGTGAAAGGAATAGTGCCCCATCATTGGTGTTAGTGTGAGGAATAGTGCCCCATCATTGGTATGAGTGGGAGGAATGGTGCCCCATCATTGGAATCAGTGGGAGGAATAGTGCCCCATCATTAGAATCAGTGGGAGGGTTAATGCCCCATCATTGGTGTCAGTGAAAGTAATAGTGCCCCTTCATTGGTGTCAGTGGAAGGAATAGGGCTCCATCATTGGTGTCAGTGGAAGGAATAGTGCCCCATCATTGGTGTCAGTGGGAAGAATAGTGCCCCATCATTGGTATCAGTGGGAGGAATAGTGCCCCATCATTGGTATCAGTGGGAGAAATAGTGCCCCAAGGGTCAGATAAAAACAAGCAAAGGGCCACATCCTGTCCCCGGACCACAGTTTGGAGATCAATACTGTAGGGTGTCTGCTATCAGAAAATACAATATATAATGTTTTGGGGTTTTAACAAATTTTCAGACATAAAATACATTGTTAAACTTGCTCCAGCAGCAAACGGTGAAGTGACAGATCCTGGGAGGGAACGGGAAACAATCTCTTTCTGTAATATTCTTGGTTGTTACAATGTATCCTCGTTCCCGGAGAGACACATCCTCCTCCTCCTTCCTCTTCTTGGGAGATCTCTCATTGCAGGTAAAGGGCTCCTCTTCTCATTGGATTAGTTCAGAGGGATGTAAATGGGATAAACGGGCGGCCCAGGATGGTAATTGCGCCGGTGGAGCGCGCTTTGTCCCCTATAATGAACTTCTGCCTGTGTACATCATTATTCGAATGTTGTAAATCAATACTCTGTTTAACAGGCAGCTCCCCGAGGAAATTACCTTTCCAAATGGCAGGTGAATATCTGATTGTTCCCTCGTTTGGTCTAAATAAATGTTTGTAGTCATTAACTTATCTTTCTCCTTCTCAGACGCCGTACAAAGCTTCTCATTTTATTCTTTTTTTATCCACGACGGAATTTAAAGTGAACCGATCATCAGATATATTTTTCCTTGGAGGTCCATGCATGCTCAACCACAGTCTCTCACAGAGATCACATTGTAGGGTTGCCACCTGTTCGGGATTCACCTGGACAGTCTGGGATTTGAATCGTGTCCGGGTTTCGGTTTGCCTGAAACCCAGACACATTATTCAGACTGGACTGTGGCTCCCCACGCTCCACGGGCCTGTGCAGCCTCCCTGTCACACCTGTGTGACAGTGGTTCTTCCTTTTGAGTCCCGCACAGTGTTTAGTGGTTCTCCTTCTGGGTCCCCCCACAGTGTTCGGTTGTTCTCCTTCCGGGTTCCTGCAATGTTCAGAGGTTCCTCCTAGGTCCCACACAGTGGTTACTGGTTCCCCTTCTGGCCCCGCCCCACAGTGTTCATTGGTTCCTCCTTTTGGGTTCCCACAGTATTTAGTGGTTCTTCCTTCTGGGGGGTCCACCACAGTTTTCAGTGGCTCTCCTTTTGTGCCCCACCACGGAGTTCAGTGGTTCTCCTTCTGGGTCCCCCCACAGTGTTCGGTTGTTCTCCTTGCGGGTTTCTGCAATGTTCAGAGGTTCCTCCTAAGTCCCACACAGTGGTTACTGGTTCCCCTTCTGGCCCCAGCCCACAGTGTTCATTGGTTCCTCCTTTTGGGTTCCCACAGTATTTAGTGGTTCCTCCTTCTGGGTCCACCACAGTTTTCAGTGGCTCTCCTATTGTGGCCCACCACGAAGTTCAGCGGTTCCTCCTTCTGGGTCCCCCACAGTGTTCAGCATACCTCCCAACCGTCCCGCATTTGCCGGGACTCTCCCGGGATTTGATGTAAGTCCTGGCATCCCCAGCGAATCAAGGCTTTGTTCCGCAGTGGAGCCCAGGGCCGGAACAAGTTCAGGCACTTTGCTCCAGTGGCTTGCCTGCACGCATGCACCAGTAATACCTGCCCTGTGGCTTGTGCGGGGTGGGGTCCCGCACGCTGCAAGCATAGTTGTGCATATGTGAAAGGCACATATACGGTATGTATATGTGTGTGTATGTGAATAATGTACTGCAATGTCATTGACCAAATATGGTCATCTTCGTATTTGCTCAATGATGTCACCTGGGGGACCCAGACCCCTCATTAAGGTTTAGCTGCAGGGCCCGGGAGCTGTTATTCATGGCGAGTGAGTGACCTGATCAGACATGATGGCAGTTTTTTTCTTTTGGTGGGTTGCCAGGCGTGATCAGTGAGAAGAATGTCCCTTACATAATAGGGACAAATAGGCAGTGGTAGCAATACACGGGCAGCAAATGGGCATTTGTGGCAATACGTGGTCAACAAATGGGCATGGATGGCAATAAATGGGGAGAAATAAGGATGTGGTGGCAATGGGGTAACCGATGGGCAGTAGTGGCAATTGAAGAGTAACCAATAGGAAAGAATGAAAAGACAAAATGGTTCCTTGGAAACTATCTGTTCAACTTGGAGTCCCTGAGCTTTAGAGACCTCACACAATACTTGATTTCAGAAGGAATAATGTGGGCAGCACACAGGTAATAACAGAGATACAGTACATGGGCAATATACTTGCAACTGTGACTAAAGGCGAGCAAGAAAGCTGGGCAATTGCGGCAATTTATAAGCAATAAAAGGGCAATAGTAGCAACAGATGAGCACCAAATGGAAAAAGGTACCAATACAAGAGTAAAAAATAGACAATGGTGGCAATACATGGGGGAAAATAAGAAGGGGGTGGCAAAGGAAGAGTAACCAATGGGCAATAATGGCAATAGAAGAGTAACCAATGGGAAAGAAAAGCAATACTAGAGTTACTGAGGGGGAAGAATGGCAATACAGGAGCAATCAATGAGAAATAAAGGCAATAGAAGAATAACCAACAGGCAATAATCGGCAATGCAAGAGTACCAGTTGTGCCAATTTAAGAGCATCAAATGGGCAGAAGTAGCAACAGATGAGCAACAAATGGGAAATAGTAGCAATACAGGAGTAAGACATATGCAATGGTGGCAATACTTGGCCAACAAATGGGCATTAGTGGCAATACATTGGGAAAAATAAGAAGGTGGTGGCAAAGGAAGAGTAACCAATGAGCAATAATGGCAATAGAAGAGTAACCAATGGTAAAGAATGGCAAGATGAGATAGTTCTTTGGAAAATACGTTTCCAACTAGAAGTCCCTGAGCTGTAGAGACCCCACACCATACTTGATTTCAGAAGGGTCCATGCAGATCTTTGTGTTCCTCTGAAAATAAAAACCAGCTCTCCATGGGTTAATGTGGGATTCAATCTCAGAATTTATGTTTTATATGATACATAAAGTCACACGTTTCCTATATCTGGTAACACTTCTTGTCACCTTACCTAAACGCAGCTGCTAATTTGTGAAGCTAAATGCGCTAATTGCCACTTTTTATGGCTTAATTTTCAACACTAATGAGGAGAGGGGGGGGGCAGAGATATAGCGCGAATTGTAGCCGCTAATTAACCCTTTCTGGAAGGATAAAGGTTTGGAAGCATTTTTAAAGAGGTAATAAAAAAGAATTGAACTTTTATTAGAATTTTTTTTTTTTTTTTAACTGAGCTGTTGCTTTCAAATGCCAAGAAGGTGAACCACCAACAATGAGATGTACAACTTGAGTTCATAATCACCGACAGGACGAAAAAGCTTGCAAGTAGATGCTGGATCTGTGATGTTTACTGAGTAGGGGTATTCAGTAGGGGGTGTGTTCATAAAAAAAAATTACGCTATTTGTTCTACAAAGTACATTCATTGTGGGAGAATGCCGGCAAAGTTGACTGTTACTCGGGTATATCGTCTCCACTCCAGGTCAGATGTTCTTTATTCATAAGAATAGCATGAATCCGGCAAAATACTGTATTAGAAGTCAGACGTTTGTGGCATCCAAGCTTACATGACCGTGTCATCTCTGAGCCGGCATCTCAGTCAGATGGTACCCCTGAATGATGCCTAAACAAAGATGGCACTGTCCTTCAGGAGAAGAAAAGCAGATGAAGGTATTGTCAGGGGGAGTCCTGCGGTCTCTGTAAAAGCTAATAAATACCTAGAAGTGTCACACTGACATATTACTTTTAATACTGCACTTACCATGAAAAAAACAGTATAATAACTGTATCTGATGACATCTTCTAACTACAATGGAGGTCAGGGACTGGACTATGCTGTCTGGCACGTTTGAATCGTAAGACTGACTCAACGATGTGACAAATATGTTGGAGGACAAGAGAGAAGATAGTTTACATAATTGTTATTCAGTTTTGTGCTCTGCTTTTGTTGCCAGCGGTTTAGACATTAATGGCTGTGTGTTGAGTTATTTTGAGGGGACAGCAAATTTACACTGTTATACAAGCTGTACACTCACTACTTTACATTGTAGCAAAGTGTCATTTCTTCAGTGTTGTCACATGAAAAGATAGAAGAAAAGATTTACAAATATGTGAGGGGTGTACTTACTTTTGTGAGATACTGTATATATCTATTGAACTTCTGGGAACTTTGTTAAAAATTATTCCTGAACCTTTGCGTCCCTTACTACTGAACCCCGGCACTCTGTGTCCCTTTAAGCCACATCCAGTATTCAGGGCAATGAAAATCACACCCAACCACTTTTTCTCAGCTGTGGGGGCCCAACTTATGATCCTGCACACAGGCCCACTGCTTTCAGAAAATTCCCTTGACCTAAGCTCATCATTGCGCATCCAATCCATATGCTTGTATGTGACATCCCATACATCCCATACGTCCCATACGTCCCATACATCTCATACATCCCATACGTCACATACGTCCATTACATCCCATACGTCACATACATCACATACATCACATACATCCCATACATCCCATACATCACATACAAGCACATGGGCTGGGTGCGAGAGGTGGATCAGCGGGGATGAGTGTGCCAGGACAGGTAGATGTGTCTCATCCCTGCTTCCCTTCACCACTCTGCATATCACACATATCATAGGTGAGAAGAGGGTACGGCGGTGGGGAAAATGAGCAGGAGGGGTTCAGAGGTGGGACAGATGAGCAGGAGAGTACAGTGGTGGAAGAGATGAGAAGGGGGTTCAGTGTCGGGCCAGATGAGCAGGGGGGTAGAGCAGTGGGGCAGATGTGAAAGGAGGTGTAGATGAGCAGGGGGTTACAGTGGTGGGGCAGGAGAGCAGGTGAGACAGATGTACAGGAGGTACAGTGGTGGGGCAGATGAGCAGATGGGTTCAGTGTTAGGACAGATGAGACGGTAATTCAGTAGTGAGACAGAAGACTATGGGGATAAGGCAGTGGAGCAGATGTGTAGGGAGGTACAGTGGTGGAGCAGATGAGAAAAGTGTGTACATTGATGGAGCAAGGGGGTTACAGTGGTGGGACAGAAGAGCAAGGGGGGTACAGTGGTGGGGCATATGTGCAGGATGTACAGTGGTGGGAGGGATGAGAAGGGGGTTCAGTGGTGGGACATAAAAGCAGGGGGGTACAGTGATGGAGCAGATGAGCGGGGGGGGGGGGGGTTCAGTGTTGGGGCAGAGGAGAAATGAGGTACATTGGTAGGACAGATGAGCAGGGGGCTACAGCGGCGGGGCAGAGGAGCAGGAGGGTACAGTGGTGGGGCAGATCAGAAAGCGGGTTACAGTGGTGCGGCAGATGAGCAGATGGGTTCATTGTTAGGACAGATGAGAAGGTGATTCAGTAGTGAGACAGAAGAGCATGGGGATACAGCGGTGGAGCAGATGTGCAGGGAGGTACAGTGATGGGGCATATGAGCAGGGGGGTAGAGTGGTGGGGCAGATGAGCCGGGGGGGGTACAGCGTTGGGACAGAAGAGCAAGTGGGTAGAGTGGTGGGGCAGATGAGCAGGGGGGGGGGGGGGTACAGCGTTGAGTGGGCCAGATGAGAAGGGGGTTGTAGTGGTGGAAAAGATGAGCGGGGGGTTCAGTGTTGGGGCAGAGGATAAAGGAGGTACATTGGTAGGACAGATGAGCATAGCGTTACAGCGGTGGGGGAGAGGAGCAGGGGGGGGTACAGTGGTGGGGCAGATGTGCAGAGGGGTGCCGAGGAAAAAGGAGGTACATCGGTGGAACATATGAGCAGGGGGTTACAGTGGTTGGGCAGAAGATCGGGGGGTACAGCGGTGGGACAGATGTGCAGGAGGTACATTGGTGGGTCAGATGAGAAAGGGGGTTACAGTGGTGGGGCAGATGAGCAGATAAGTTCAGTGTCAGGACAGATGAGAAGATGGGTCAGCGGTGAGACAGAAGAGCATAGGTTTATGGCGGTGGAGCAGATGTGCAGGGTAGTACAGTGGTGGAGCAGATGTGCAGGGAGGTACAGTGGTGGGGAAGATGAGCAGCGGGTTACAGTGGTGGGACAGAAGAGCAAGGTGCTACAGAGGTGGTGCAGGTGTGCACGGGGGTTACAGTGGTGGGGCAGATAAGAAAGGTGGTACATTGGTGGGGCAGATGAGCGGGGTGGTACAATGGTGGGGCAGATGAGCAGGGGGTTACAGTGGTGGGGCAGATGATCAGAGGGTTACAGTGGAGGGGAAGATGAGAAAGGTGGTACATTGGTGCGGCAGATGAGCAGGGGGTTACAGTGGTGTGGCAGATGAGCGGGGTGGTACAGTGGTGGGGCAGATGAGCAGGGGGTTACAGTGGTGGGGCAGATGAGCGGGGTGGTACAGTGGTGGGGCAGATGAGCAGGGGGTTACAGTGGTGGGGCAGATGAGCGGGGTGGTACAGTGGTGGGGCAAATGAGCAGGGGCAGATGAGCAGGGTGGTTCAGTGGTGGGGCAGATGAGCAGGGGCAGATGATCAGAGGGTTACAGTGGAGGGGAAGATGAGAAAGGTGGTACAGTGGTGCGGCAGATGATCAGGGGGTTACAGCGGTGGGGCAGATGTGCAGGGGGGGGGGGGGCAGTGATCTGAGATGTGAAGTTGCATGAATTGGGGCTGATCTGAGGCGTGAGAGTGCAGGATATAAGTTTCTCACTACTAAAGTATTTTACAGCATTTACTTTGTAAAAAATTCTGTTCGTGATTGAGAGTGTGAAGTTGACATTTTTTTGTTATAAAATCGGCACGCTCAATTTCTTTGAAAACATTTTTCGGCACACTGTGCTCAGAAGGTTGCCTCCCCCTGTCCTAGACTGAATCTTCATTGTCGGTGTGCATGGGACTGAGCTTGTGTGACCGGCAGCCTCTGTACTAGCAAGGGAGGACCCGGGAATATTCTGAGCGACCCCTTTGGTGGTGAGCGATACATTATTGTTTCTTTATTTATCTCAGTTAAACAAATGAGCGATAATTGGTTGGATATTTAGGGTCCCTGGAACTTCCGAGACACTGAGATGCTGATTTAGCAGTAGGTAGCCTCTGATATCGGGACATTTTGGCAAAGCATTGAGACATTTTCTCTGACAACAATGGTTTGCTCGGCCTCTTTGCTGCTCTACACCGTAATTCTTCCCTACTTATATATTTAAAAGTATTTCTGAATTATATGGGCTCTGTCGGTAGCTTGCGGTCCCCGTTGTTGACACAGCGGCTTTTTTTGCAGCCCTGCGAGTGCCGTTTGTTACTAATTGCTGTTTGGAGTGAGATTTGGAGCCTCATGCCCGCCAGTTGCAGTAATTAGACAGGTTTTAATGATCTCCTTTGCAGTCAGGCCAAGATTTACACACTTTACACCATGTCAGGTCTACCGCGCAGTCAAGTGTGGAGAGCTTATCTGATGCTGGCCTCCTATTGCCTGCACTGACAGTTTAGAATATTGTGGGGCTCACGGCTTAATGCACAGCTGGGAAGCCTAGGAAATGCTTTTTTGGAGAGTATATAAAGCTATAAACAGACTGAAAGCATTTTTCATTTTTTGTGCATAGCATAAAGAGGGTGACAACCATACCTGGGAATCTTTGGAACCCTGTGATCCCAAGATTCTGCAAGGGAACAATAGTGCAAGGGGCATGTCAAAAGAAGATTTTAGGGTAGTGGGCCTTTTTTGCAGGCCCACACAGACACATACACGTGGGACCGTAGCACTAAAATTTTGCAAAACACAGGCAGATGTGGCAATATGTGGGTATTAGGCAACACACAGGTAATAGCAGAGATACAGTACATGAGCAGCATACTTGCAATTGTGACTAAAGGTGAGCAAGAAACAGTGAACTATGGCAATACTTGGGAAGCAAACAGGCAATTATGATGATATGGCAGCAGAAAACGGGCAATTGTGGCAATTTAAGAGCAACAAATATGGGCAATAATGGCAAAAGATGAGCAACAAATGGGAAATGATGGCAATACAAAAGTAACATGTAGGCTATGGTGGCAATACATGGTCAACAAATGGGCGTTGGTGGTAAAAATAAGGTGGTAATGGCAAAGCAAGAGTAACCAATGGCCTATATTGGCAATAGAAGAGTAATCAATGAGGAATAAAGGCAATACAAGAATAACCAATAAGCAGTAATGGCATTGCAAGAATAACGAATGGAAATGGTGGCAACACAAGAATAGGCAATAATGCCAAAGCAAGAAAAAACAATGGCAATAATGGCAAAACATGAGTAATCAATGGGCAATAATGTGCAACATACTGGCAATTTTGACTAAAGGTGAGCAAGAAGCATCTAACTATGGCAATACATGGGCAGCAAATTGACAATTATGATGATATGGGGGCAGAAAATGGGAAATTGTGGCAATTTAAGAGCAACAAATGGGCAATAGTAACAACAGATGAGCAGATGGAAAATGATAGTAATACAAGAATAACAAATAGGCAATAGTGGCAATACACAGTCAACAAATGGGCATTGGTGGTTAGACGTGAGTTAAAATAAGGAGGTGGAGAGTTACTGATTGGAAAGAGAGGCAATACAAGAGCAATCGATGAGAAATAAAGGCAATACAAGAATAAACAATAAGCAATAATGGCAATGCAATGGAAAAACAATGGAAATAATGGCAGTCCGAGAGTAATCAGTTGGCGATAATATGCAACATACTGGCAATTGTGACTAAAGGTGAGCAAGAAGCATCTAACTATGACAATACATGGGCAGCCAATTGACAATTATGATGCTATGGAGGAAGAAAATGGGCAATTGTAGCAATTTAAGAGTAACAAATGGGTAATAGTAGCAACAGATGAGCATGTGGGAATTGGTAGCAATACAAGAGTAACAAATAGGCAATGGTTGCAATACATGGTTAACAAATGGACAATGGAAGAGTAACCAATAGGCAATATTGGCAAAAGAAGAGTAACCAGTGAGCAATAATGGCAATAGAAGAGTAACCAATGGGAGAAAATGACAATGCAGGTGTTACTGATGGGGAAGAATGGCAATACAAGAGCAATCAATGAGAAATGATGGCAATACAAGATTAACCAATGGGCAATTATGGCAATACAAGTCTAAATAATGGGCAATGATGGTGATATAAGAATAACAAATGGGCAATGGAATGGTGGCAATGCATGGGGAAAAATGGGCATTGGTGGCTGGCAATAAAAGAGTAATTTGTGAACAGTGGTGCCAATGCACAAGAAACAAAGAGATAGTGGTGCCAATAAATGATCAACAAACAGCAATGGCGGAAATACACAGGCAACAGTTGGCCATTGGTGGCAATGTTGCATCTCCAAACACCTTATTTATACTCAACATACTCCAGTTTGAGATGGCTTCCAGCACCCCCCTCTAGAATAGTAACACATAGCTAATCTTTAAATGAAATAGCATGCAGGTTAGACCTGGCAACCCAATGCCTCCCTGGTTAACTCAGATGCCCCATGGTCATCGTATTGGTTACATTAGAGTCACCAGCACTGTCCAGAAAGGGGGGTGCTAAGGCACTGCATCCCTTAGCACCACCCCACCTTCTGCCTACCTTTTGGACTAATTATAATATTAACTTTGTGACCCCCTCCCCCCCCCCCCCTCTATGTCCAATCCCCCCAACACTATCCTCAACATCCCACCCGTTTGCTTGCTGATCAGCCACTCCCACTGCCAGCCTGATCCCAACTTTGTAAGACACTCAGGAACTGCGGATGGGAATTTGGCGTTTGTGCCTCTCTCCACTGCCGCTTACTCATTTCAACAGTTGGAAAAGGGGAGTGAATCCGTTCTGCCACCTTTTTAAATGACTTTTGGTTTAACAAATATTTTTGCTGCCAGAGATAGAAAAAAAATAACACATCTACATCAAAAAGTAAAGTAAAACAACATTGATGGAGCGGAGCTTCAGGTCAGACGAGGGTTTGATAATGAGCAGTTTAGTGACAGATGTGTATCTCTGGGCACAGACGTGTGAGGGAGAGTTGGGGGGGGGGGGGGGGGGGGTATGTACGCGGCTCGGATAATAATATCGCGGCCTGTTTATATAACACAAACTGCAGCTCTAACTGGCAGGATGAAAGGGCTCGATCCCCAGGCACCGGCTCCCCTGACTGTCAGGCGGGATGCTGTGTGAGTGATGCTTCGTCTAGCGATGTTTCACCGCCATGAATTATTAACATGTATTTCCAGTGTCTGCCGCGTCTTCCCCACCTGGGCTTCCTGCTTGATGTGTGCAGAGATAGTCAACATTGACCCAATATATTTATTACCTCTACTGGGGCAAAGGACATAGACATATCAAAGGACCGACATGGAGTTCATACCTGTAATGGTAGTATTCAGTAACATAGAAATGTAGAATAAAACCAAGGAGTTCATTGAGTCTGCTCCTGTTTTAATTTTTTTTTAAACCTTTTCGAGTATAGATCTATGTTTCCTCCAAGTATATTTACATAGTAGGTGAGGTCGAAAAAAAGACACAAGTCCATCAAGTCCAACCCATGTGTGTGATTATGTGTCAGTATTACATTGTATATCCCTGTATGTTGTGGTCGTTCAGGTGCTTATCTAATAGTTTTTTGAAACTATCGTAGCCCCCCTGCTGAGACCACCGCCTGTGGAAGGGAATTCCATATCCTTGCCGCTCTTACAGTAAAGAACCCTCTACGTAGTTTAAGGTTTAACCTTATTCTTCTAATTTTCGTGGCCACGTGTCTTGTCAAACTCCCTTCCGCAAAAAAGTTTTATCCCTATTGTGGGGTCACCAATATGGTAGGGGTAAATCCACTTACTGTTGACTGACGCCCTACCAGGGTTGGGACAAGGGGTGGGCAGGAGGGAAAGCTGCCTGGGGCACGGTGGAGCAAGGCAGCAGAGAATGGAGACAGGGCAGTAAACCTATTCTAGGTATGCATTAACAGTGGGTGAGGGGGTGCAGTTCTTCATCCTTGCCCTGGGCGCTAGACAGACCTGTCCTGGTCTGTTCCAAGCGTCAACTACACTTTTGGCAAAATACTTGCTTCTAAGGTTAGTATTGAACTTTCCTCCTGCTGGTTGGAGGTCACACTTCCACGTGTTCTTGATCTAGGCTTCATATTGAAAATCCTGCCCTCCTAAACCTTATTTATACCAGTAGACAATTTCTAACAAGGGGGGGCCCTGATGGGACTCTGATGTAGGGGGAGGGCGCTAGACAGACCTGTCCCGGTCTGTTCCAAGCGTCAACTACACTTTTGGCAAAATACTTGCTTCTAAGACTAGTATTGAACGTTCCTCCTGCTGGCTGGAGGTCACACGTCCACGTGATCTAGGCTTCATATTGAAAATCCTGCCCTCCCAAACCTTATTTATACCAGTAGACAATTTCTAACAAGGGGGGCCCTGATGGGACTCTGATGTAGGGGGAGGGCGCTAGACAGACCTGTCCTGGTCTGTTCCAAGCGTCAACTACACTTTTGGCAAAATACTACCTTCCAATGTTAGTATTGAACGTTCCTCCTGCTGGTTGAGGTCACACGTCCACGTGATCTAGGCTTCATATTGAAAATCTTGCCCTCCCAAAAACCTATTTATACCAGTAGACAATTTCTAACAAGGGGCGCCCTGATGGGACTCTGATGTAGGGGGAGGGCGCTAGACAGACCTGTCCCGGTCTGTTCCAAGGTTCAACTACACTTTTGGCAAAATACTTCCTTCTAAGGTTTGTATTGAACTTTCCTCCTGCTGGTTGGAGGTCACACGTCTACGTGTTCTTGATCTAGGCTTCATATTGAAAATCCTGCCCTCCCAAACCCTATTCATACCAGTAGACAACTACTAACAAGGGGGGTCCTGATGGGACTCTGATGTAGGGGGAGGGCGCTAGACAGACCTGTCCTGGTCTGTTCCAAACGTCAACTACACATTTGGCAAAATACTTCCTTCTAAGGTTAGTATTGAACGTTCCTCCTGCTGGTTGGAGGTCACACGTCCACGTGTTCTTGATCTAGGCTTCATATTGAAAATTCTGCCCTCCCAAACCTTATTTATACCAGTAGACAATTTCTAACAAGGGGGGCCCTGATGGGACTCTGATGTAGGGGGAGACTTCTAAGATGGACTCTGATGTAAGTAGTTGGACTCTGATAGGGACCTTAACGTTCAAATTCACTTCAAGTCCCTGATGGCTACTCTGATGTAAGCAGGGGGAGCTCCTAGAATGGACTCTGGTGTAAGGGTTGGACTTTGATGGGGGGGGACTTTGAATGGGGAAACATGATGCAAGGAGGACTCTGATGAGGACAAATCATGCAAGGGGAGCACTGATAGAGACTGTTGATCAAAGGGGGCACTCTGATGGGGGGACGCCTGATGTAAGAGAGGAGTCTGATAGGGACAACCGATGTAGGGGGGTACAGGTTCTGTTTAATCATCCTAATCTAATGACAGCCTAATGCATACTAGTCTTCCCTGTTCACTCCCGCACTACCTGTCAGACGTTATTATTACCAGGTTGTGATTTGTGGTGCAGAAGTGAATGGGGAAACCTGGTTCCCTGCATCTCTGCCACACTGTTGACATTATGCCTATTGACTTTTTATACTGCACCCCCAGATCAGATCTGGGAGTGCAGAGCCAGAGATCTCCATTATGTGATAAAAATAAGATTCAGTGGGAAGAAAATTTTACCAAAAGTATTGGGACACCCGTCTTTTTCACGCACATGAACTTTAATGACCTCCCAGTCTTAGTCCATGTGGGTTCAATATTGAGTTGGCCCACTCTTTGCAGCTATAACAGCTTCAACTCTTGGCCGTCCACAAGGTTTAGGAGTGTGTCTATGGGAATGTTTGACCATTCTTCCAGAAGAGCATTTGCGTGGTCAGGCACTGATGTTGGATGAGAAGGCCTGGCTTGCAGTGTGAGCTCTAATACATCCCAAAGGTGTTCTGTCGGGTTGAGGTCAGAACTCTGTGCAGGCCAGTCAAGTTCCTCCACCCCAAACTCGCTCATCCATGTCTTTATGGACCTTGCTTTGTGCACTGGTGCGCAGCAATGTTGGAACAGGAAGAGGGCCATCCCCAAACTGTTCCTACAAAGTTGGGAGCATGAAATTGTCCAAAATGTCTTAAGAGTTCACTTCACTGGAACTAAGGGGCCAAGCCCAACCCCTGAAAAACAACCCCACATCATAATCCCCCCTCCACCAAATGATTTGGACCAGTGTACAAAGCAAAGTCCATAAAGACATGGATGAGCGAGTTTGGGGCAGAGGAACTTGACTGAACTGAGTCCTGACCTCAACCCGATAGAACATCTTTGGGATAAATTAGAGTGGAGACTGCGAGTCAGGCCTTCTCGTCCAACATCAGTGCCTGACCTCACAAATGCGCTTCTAGGAAGAATGGTCAAACATTCCCATAGACACCCTCCTAAACCTTGTGGACAGCCTTCCCTGGAGAGTTGAAGCTGTTATAGCTGCAAGGGGTGGGCCAACCCAATATTGAACCCTACGGACTAAGACTGGGATGCCATTAAAGTTCATGTGCGTGTAAAGGCAGGCGTCCTAATACTTTTGGTGATATAGATGTATTTTAACTTCAGGCCTAAATTAATGATTTTTTTTAAACTAGTGGAATAAAAAGCAAGAACAGTCAGAGATCGCGACCCCCCCCCCCCCCCCACACACACACACACACACCCTATCCATTCAGAAAACACTTAGCATTTTTTGAAAGAATGAAAAGCATTCCCTGAATGGTGCTTGTGCTAAGCAAGTGACCTCCTGTGTTCTATAAGCAGCAGGGCAGCAACTTTGCATAGGTGCCAGAAGCTAGTGGAGATGACTGTAGTAGCAGTGCCAAGTACAATGATTTCTAACTTCCACGAGGATCCCACAGATATGGAATATACTGTACATACTTCCATTAGTCCAATCTGCAACAATGTAACTATCTAAAAAAACATCTTGTACCTGGAATTCACACTAACCATTGGCTGTGCTGATTTATAGCCCATGTCTGTTTTTCCTGATCTCCCAACAAACGGAACAATGTAACCCACAGACCTTGAGAACTTTGTAAAAAAAAACTACAGAAGTAATTTTATTAAAAGTAACATCTCTCTCTGTGTCGCACAGGCCGGAGGTTAAGTGATTCCCTTTGTTGGCTGAACACTCCGGTAGTACAATGTCCCATTAGATCCGTCTTCTCCTCCTCACAATCGCCCCTAATTGTGGCACTTTCAGCGTAGTTTCTATCATTTCCCCAGGAAAAGCTCGGAGCGGTCACATCAATTCTCCCATTATAATATCAGAGGGAGATTGAATCAATGGAAAGCGATAGAGCCATCGCAGGACCACTTTGTGTCACGCCGCCTGAAGCAAGGACCGGGGACACGCCTCGTCATTAAGGCCAGGAAATAGTTCTATTTAGTTCTATCCCTTTTATATAGAGGAAATCGATGACACCTGATGGAGAAGGTGGTTAGCCGTAATTACCAAGCTCATCCGAAATTAACGCCTTTGTGATCAGAAGGAGCGGACCTCTTTATTCCCCCCCCCCCCCCCCCCGAGTTTCGTCTCCGCAGAGTCGCTACGTTGTAATTGACAACGTTTTAAAAGACCTGAAGTTGCATCCGAGTTTATCAGAAAGTCTCACATACAAGAACAATTAAAATGAAAGTGTATCTAATGCCGCGTACACACGACCGGACTTTACGGCATACTTGGTTCTGCGGAACCGGAGTCCGTCGGACAATTCGATCGTGTGTGGGCTCCAGCGGACTTTTTTTTCCCCAAAAGTTCGACGGACCTAGAAAATGAAACATGTTTCAAATCTTTTCGACGGACTCCAGTCCGGTCGAAAACTCCGCTCGTCTGTATGCTAGTCCGACGGACAAAAACCGACGCTAGGGCAGCTATTGGCTACTGGCTATGAACTTCCTTGTTTTGGTCCGGTCGTACGTCATCACGTACGAATTCGTCGGACTTTGGTTGATCGTGTGTAGGCAAGTCCGTTCATTCGGAAAGTCCGTCGTAAAGTCCGTCAAAGTCTGCCGGACAAAGTCTTCCGTTAGGCTCCTTTCACACTTATACGACTTCAAAGTCGCACGATTTTACCGCGATTTCGCGGCCGCGATTTTGCCGCGATTTTACCGCGATCTGCCGCGATTTGGGAGCAGTACTACTTTGCCACGTTTTTGGCATTAACAAATGAAAACATACAGTAGTTGGTATGAATCATAAGGGGGAACTCCACGCCAAGTTTTAAATAAAAAAAACTGGCGTGGGTTCCCCCCCAGGGGCATACCAGGCCCTTAGGTCTGGTATGGATTGTAAGGGGAACCCCCTACGCCGAAAAATCGGCATGGGGGTCCCCCCAAAATCCATACCAGACCCTTATCCGAGCACGCAGCCCGGCCGGTCAGGAATGGGGGTGGGGACGAGCTAGCGCCCCCCCCCTCCTGGACCGTACCAGGCCGCATACCCTCAACATGGGGGGTGGGTGCTTTGGGGCATGGGGGGGCGCCCTGCGGCCCCCCCCCACCCCAAAGCACCTTGTCCCCATGTTGATGAGGACAAGGGCCTCTTCCCAACAACCCTGCAGGGACTACTTTCAAGTCGGCACGACTTAAAGTCGTGCCAATATGAATGGTAGTCATTGAAAATCATGGAGAATGACTTGTCATACGATTTTGCAGTACAAAATCGTGGGACAAGTCGTGTAAGTGTGAAAGGGGCCTAAAGTCCGCTCGTTTGTACGCGGCATAAGGCTCGTTTCACACTTGTGCGACTTGGGATCTGATTAATGCGACCTTTAAGTCACAGGAGATGTGAAATTCAATGTATTTCTTTGAGAGCCGTTCCTACTGACACTACAGAAGTCACTGAGATATCAGAAAAGGTTCCTGCACTACTGTGGTCCGACTTTGGTCTAGAGAATTTAAAGTCAGATATAGAATTGGGCTAAACAACCCCCCGCCCCGGTTCGGTTCGCGCCAGAACTTCGCAAAAGTTCAGACCCGAACCGCGAACCCTATAAACCACTAAACCATTTTCCGTGGACGTCTCCTGGTTTCAGTGGTTATACCAGAATGATGCCTGCTCCTACAGGCATCATCCCGGTATGTATATTTTCAGCCAGGGATTCTCTTTCATGCAGAAGTGATCAAATTGGCCACTCTATCACTTCTGTGGGTGGTGGAAGGGGGTCCCGCTTGCCTCCCGCCGCAGCCTTTCCCGGGTTCTACCGTCCCATCGCGGAGCCGGGGAGTGTTGCAGCGATGGCTACCCTGAACAGAGAGAGAGGAACTGACATCGTTCCCCTCTATCTATAACCCAGGAAACCGGGAGCGACAAGTTATGTATGGCATTTGTACTCAGCCCCCCTTTACTCTGATACCCCTAACTAAAATCTAGTGGAACCAATTGCCTTCAGAAGTCACCTAATTAGTAAATAGTAAATGTGTGTAATTTAATCTCATTATAAATACAGCTGTTCTGTGAAGTCCTCAGGTTTGTTAGAGAACCTTAGTGAACAAACAGCATCACGAATTCCAAGGAACACACCAGACAGGTCAGGGATAAAGTTGTGGAGAAGTATAAAGCAAGGTTAGGTTATAAAAAAATATCCCAAGCTTTGAACATCTCATGGAGCTCTGTTCAATCCATCATCGGAAAATGGAAAGAGTATGGCACAACTGCAAACCTACCAAGACATGGCTGTCCACCTAAACTGACCGGCCGGGCAAGGAGAGCATTCATCAGAGAAGAGCCAAGAGGTCCATGGTAACTCTGGAGGAGCTGCAGAGATCCACAGCTCAGGTGGGAGAATCTGTCCACAGGACAACTATTATGCCCTGTACACACGATCGGACATTCCGACAACAAAATCCATCGTTTTTTTTCCAACGGACGTTGGCTCAAACTTGTCTTGCATACACACGGTCACACAAAGTTGGTCGGAAATTCCGAATGTCAAGAACGCGGTGATGTACAACACGTACGACGAGCCGAGAAAAATGAAATTCAATAGCCAGTGCTGCTCTTCTGCTTGATTCCGAGCATGCGTGGCACTTTGTGTGTCGGATTTGTGTACACACGATCGGAATTTCCGACAACGGATTTTTGTTGTCGGAAAATTTTATAGCCTGCTCTCAAACTTTGTGTGTCGGAAATTCCTATGGAAAATGTGTGATGGAGCCCACACACGGTCGGAATTTCCGACAACAAGGTCCTATCACACATTTTTCATCGAAAAATCCTATTGTGTGTACAGGGCATATGTCGTGCACTCCACAAATCTGGTCTTTAAGACAAGAGAAGAGTGACAAGAAGAAAGCCATTGTTGAAAGAAAGCCATAAGAAGTACCATTTGCAGTTTGTGAGAATCCATGTGGAGGACACAGCAAACATGTGGAAGAAGGTGCTCTGGTCAGATGAGACATGAGAAATGTGAACACCAGACAATAGGGTTCACGGTTCGGGTCTGAACTTTTGCGATGTTCTGGTGTGAACCGAACCTGGGGGGAGGGTTTGTTTGGCCAAATTCTAGATCTGACTTTACATTCTCTAGACCAAATTCGGACTCTATTTACTAGTTAGGTGACTTCTGAAGGCAATTGGTTCCACTAGATTTTAGTTGGGGGTATCAGAGTAAAGGGGGCTGAATACAAATGCCCCCCCCCCCCCCCACACACTTTTCACATATTTTTTTGCAAAAAAAAAATGAAAGCCATTTATCATTTTCCTTCCACTTCACAATTATGAGCCACTTTGTGTTGGTCTATCACATAAAATCCCAATAAAATACATTTATGTTTTTGAATACATGCCAAAATGTGGAAAATTTCAAGGGGTATGAATATATTTTCAAGGCACTGTATGATATGGGATGTGGCTCCCCTGGTACTGGGGCCCCAGTTGTAGGACATGGACTGATCTCCTTTTCTCCTGTCTTGGCAGCTCCGGCTCAGGCTCAGATTATCCATGGCAGTCAGGCCTGTGTGGACACTACTGACAATATGAGTGAACGGGTCTACACCATCCGAGAGGGCGACACGCTGGTGCTGCAGTGCCTGGTTAATGGACATCCCCGGCCGCAGGTATCGTGCTACATTGTTTTTAATCTTATGTATTATTATTAGACATTCCATAGGAAATACATTGCAAAGTCTTTGTGTGCCGCCATTTTGTTTGCCGCCATTATCAACTGCCAATTCAGAGTGGATCTAAGTGAAGGAAAAATGGTCATGTGATCTCTCCTCTACCGTCTGATGGGTTTCTTGCTGGATCAGGAGTTTCCGTGGCTCCTTTGCAGCTCTGTGGTCCTTGGTTCAGAGTTCTGCCCACAAGGACTTTACAGCTCCATTCATACTTGTGCGACTTAAAAATTGTGCGATTTCCATTGCGACTTTACCGAGTGACCAGGTGGGACTTTGATGCAACTTTGAAGCTATTTTGATGCGACATTGGATTAGTGCGACTTGTGCAAAATGAAAAAATGTGTTTGGTTTCTTTCTAACTAATTCCAGATTTTCAAAATCATTCGAATTCGAATCAGTCGAAAATTGATTGACTGATTTGATTTGTGTGAAGAATAGCTGGTTGTTAAGGAGTGGGCCAGGAAGCTGGCAGCCGCATCCCTAACAACCGATCACTCATCAGCTGTTAGTGGGCTTCCCCGCTGACAGTTGAATGAAAAAAAAAGAATACCGGCAATGAAAAAAAAATGAAAAAAAAAAACGCGTGGAGTCCCCCCCCCCCAATTCATACCAGGTCCTTATCCGAGCATGCAGCCCAGAAGGTCAGAAAAATGGGGGAAAGAGCGAGCACCCCCCCACCGAACCATATCAGGTCACGTGCCCTCAACATGGGGGAGTCCTTTGAGGACAAGGGCCACTGTTCAGGGTTGTGGGGGTCTGTGAGCGAAGGGGCTTATCCGAATCTGGAAGCCCCCTTTAATAAGGGGGCCCCCAAATTTGCCCCCCCCCCCCCGTGAATGAGTATGGGGTACATAGTACTCCTACACATTCACCAATATCGTGTAAGAAATGAGTAAAGAGAGTACACCAGTATTTGACAATTCCTTTATTTGAAAAAAAAAAAAAATGTCCTCCTATTTAGATCCATCATCAATAACGCCGCCCGCCGGACCCGGAAAAGAAAAAAAAACCTCCGGCCCTAACGAAGGCTCCCGCCATCTGCCTGCTTGGCCTTCTGACAACTCTTAAATACCTAAGGGGCGGGGCCACCCGGTGACATCACAGGCTGGCAACGTCCCTTTGTGATGCCACCAACCTAGCATGCCCTCTGTTAATGACATCAAAAGGGAGCAGGCCCCCCCGGGATCCCCCCTTGTTAAAGGGGGCTTCCAGATTCTGATAAGCCCTCTGCCAGCAGACCCCCATAACCACCATCCAGGGTTGTGGGGAAGAGGCCCTTGTTCCCATTAACATGTTGAAGGCATGTGGTCTGGGAAGGGGGCGGGTGCTCGCTTGTCCCCCCACCTTTCCTGACCTGACGGACTGCATGCAAGGACTTTGGGGGGACCCCCACGCTTTTTTTTTTTTTTTTTTTACGTTTTAGCGTGGGGTTCCCCTTAAAATCCATACCAGACCCGAAGGGCCTGGTATGCATTGGGGGGAACCCCACTCCTTTTTTTTTTCATTGTCTGCATTCAAGTCACACAGAAGTCGCACCCAAATTGCATCTATATTGTCATGCGACTTTTGAGGGTTTACATTGAGGTCTATGGACCTCAAGTTGCATGAAAGTTGGACCAAAGTAGTGCAGGAATTACTTTGAAGTCACTATGACTTGAAGTTGCACAGATATAAACTATACTCCTAGGAAAACATGGAGTGCAACTTGTCATGTGACTTTGGGATCCAAAGTCACATGACAAGTCGCACAAGTGTGAGTGGGGCCTACATGGTATACCCGTGTTTCTTGGATATTCATTCTTTTCTACTACCTTCCACAACCTCAGAATGTTTTGATCGGTTCACTGGCTTCTGACAAACCTGGCTCCAGAGTGTGACTGGTTGGACAATAGAATGTAAGCTCCTCTGGTGCAGAAACCAAAGTGACTGGCTCAGTGTTCTCTGTACAGCACTGCGATATATGGCAGAGCTATATAAATGTATAATAATAATGTGTGGTGGTGGGGGACATTAGAGTGTAAGCTGCTCTGGTGCAGAGACAGATGTGAACATTCTGTATTTTGGTGCTGTACAAATGCACAAAAAATAAATATTTCATATACAATTAATTTAATGTAGAGCTCTTTCTCTTCGTTTTCCAGGTGCGGTGGACAAAAACAGCAGGCAGCGCCTCGGAAAAGTTCCAGGAGACCTCCATCTACAATGAGACCCTGCGCATAGAGAAGGTTCAGAGGATGCAGGGTGGCCGATACTATTGTAAAGCCGAAAATGGGGTTGGGGTCCCGGCCATCAAGTCCATTCGAGTAGATGTGCAGTGTAAGTCATTTTAAAGGCAGCCCAGAAATTCCCACAGTTCTATTGTGTGGCTAGATCTCCCGGAACCTCGTCAGGTCCCAGCGTGGTGGGCGGCTTGTCCTGTAGAGCAAAGGAAAGGGGGGAATGTCAGACTTGGTTGACTCCAAAACCACTATTCTCCATGAGAGAGACCTTCATGTCTATAGACTAGATACTCTAATCTTATGGTACTTTACAAGGGGTGAAGAGAATAAAATGATTAGTGCCAGTCTGGTCACTTAGGATAAATGGATGCCATGGCAATTAAAGCTATTGGGCAACCATGCCGTCCAAGTTTGATAAAGTGGCTCAATGTCTAAATATGAACCAATTGGAAGGCCCACCAGTCAAGCCAATTTAATTGTTGTTGTTGTAGCGTCTCCCTAGCCTCCACCATGCTGGAATTTTCTCTGGTAGCTCAGTCATATTGGTCCCCACGATGTTGGGGTAATCTCTGGTAGCTTAGCCATATTGTTCACCACCAGATTAGGCTACAATGTAAACTTTATTTATTAGAAAAGATTGGGATTTTGAATTCCATGTTCTAATTCCATGAATTCTCCAGTTGCCAGGGTGTTTAGGATGTGGATGGAATACCTAAATGGTGTAGACGTGTATAGCTTCTCAATCATCCAAGATGGTTCCTTTGCTCTCTCAGTTCACGCTAGTTGCTCCTCATGTTGGGTCCCGAAAATGTTCACCGTTAAAGCACTAACGGCCCGTTTCTGCTTTAACAATTCACATTTAGAACTATGGGGTGAATGGAGCGGACTGTGGCCTTGTCATACTAACATCTACTCTTCACATGGACTTGGTAACACGAAGCTCCTGATGGTGACATCTCAGAGGGCTTTGTGCTGCTGCTTTGTAAAAGGCTGATCTTCCACCATTGTTGTCAAGAGCAATGCCGACCAGGAACTTGAACCTGCCAGAAGCTTAGGATCCTTCCCTGACCTGACCACCTAGACTAGGTTCAATGATTTAAAAGCAGTAAGATGGGCAGAATTGAGCAAAGGGTTGTGGAAAATTCTAAGATCACAGATAACGAGCAAAGATCCCAAAAAAAAAACAGCTCATAGACAAGGACCCTTCCAAGGCCAATCTGTCTTCCCTTCAGTCTTGCACAGATCATTGGCATCTATGGTGTTATGTAGTGTTGGGTTCCAAAGCAAATGTGCTGCAGTGCTTTAAGTTAGCGCTTTGGGATGCTGTTCAAATTCAACAGCACTGCAAAGAACCGCATCGGGCAGTTAAGCACATGCTTTACCGTGCGTTACTGCAACGCGCTGGTGTGAATGGTTAACCACTTCCCACCCATAGGACGTCATATGATGTACTCGGATTGAAGTGATTATACTTGGATGATGCCTGCAGCTTTGGCTTGGAGGCCAGAAGAGAGATATGGGGTCTAATAGACCCCAGATCTCTCCGTAAAGAGGCCCTGTCATGGTCCATGCTACAGAGATGTTGTTCATCCCTTGTGATAGCAATAAAGTTGATAAAAAAATTAAAGTGTTAAAAAATACATTTAAATAAAATAAATAATAAAAAGAAAACACCCCCCTGTGCTCGCGAACAAATGCAAACGCACACGTAGGTCCCGCATGTAAATGGCCATCACACCACACATGCGAGGTATCGCCGCTAACGTCAGAGCGAGAACAATAATTCTATTGTCAGACCTCCTGTGTAACTCAAAGCTGGCAACCTGTAAAGGCTTTTAAGTCATCTCCTGTAGATAATTTAATGTACCATAGTTTGTCGCCATTCGATGGGCGTGCACAATTTTAAAGCATGACATGTATGGTATCTATCTATTCGGAGTGACTTCATCTTTTTTACCAAAAAATTTTGTATTATATTTTGTCTCTGTGACAAAAAAATTGCACCGTGTGACATAAAAAAATCGCAACACCCACCATTTTATTCTCTAGGGCAGGGGTCTCCAAACTTTCTAAACAAAGGGCCAGTATACTGTTCTTCAGACAGTATAAAAAAACTGTGGGAAAACATATGCCCAGTAGTTATAGGAGTAGTGCCCCATTGTTGGTGTCATTGGAAGGAATTGTGCCTTATTGTTGGTGTCATTGGGAGGATTTTTTTTGACCCCTCATTGATGTCAGTGGGAGGGCATATGCCCAGTTGTTGGTATCAGTTATAGGAATAGTACCCCATAATTGGTGCTATTTGGGAAGACGTGTGCCCCATTGTTGTGTCATTGGGAAGAATTGTGCCCCATTGTTGGTGTCATTGGCAGGAATTGTGCCCCTTCATTGGTGTCAGTGGAAGGAATAGTACCCCATTGTTGGTGTAATTGGAAGGAATAGTTGTTGGTGTCAGTGGGAAGAATAGTGCCCAACTGTTGGTGTCATTGGAAGTAATAGTGTGCATTTGTTTTTGTCAGTGGAAGGAATAGTGTCCCATTGTTAATGTCATTGGAAGGATTAGTGCGCAATTGTTGGTGCCAGTGGGGGTGAAAGCTCCGCTTTTATTGGTGTTAACGTTAGGAATAGTGTCCCATCTTTGGTGTTAGTGGGAATAATTGTGCCCTTAATTTGGTGTCATTGGGAGAAAATGTGCCCCTCTGTTGGTATTATTGGGAGGAATTGTGCTCCTTGTTGGTGTCAGTGGGAGGACATATGCCCAATTGTTGGTTTCAGTGAGAGGAATGATATTCCATTGTTGGTGTCATTGGGAGCATTTGTGTCCCATTTGTGATGTCATTGGGAGGAATTGTGCCCCTTAATGTGTGTCCATGGGAGGACATATGCCCAATTGTTGGCATCAGTTATAGAAATTGTACTCCATCATTGGTGTCAGTGGGAAGAAAAGTACCC
Organism: Lithobates septentrionalis; assembly: GCA_037952835.1. Lineage (NCBI taxonomy): Eukaryota > Metazoa > Chordata > Amphibia > Anura > Ranidae > Lithobates > Lithobates septentrionalis. Next base: position 84,188 of record JBBDGP010002704.1, read on the forward strand.
CGTCATTGGTGTTAGTGGGAATAATTGTGCCCTTAATTTGGTGTCATTGGAAGAAAATGTGCCCCTCTGTTGGTATTATTGGGAGAAATTGTACTCCTTATTGGTGTCAGTCAGAGGACATATGCCCAATTGTTGGTGTCAGTGGGAGGAATAGTATTCCATTGTTGGTGTCATTGGGAGGATTTGTGCCCCATTGTTGGTGTCATTGGGAGGAATTGTGCCCCTTCATTTGTGTCGATGGGAGGACATATGCCCAATTGTTGGCGTCAGTTATATAAATTGTACCCCATCATTGGTGTCAGTGGGAAGAATAGTACCCCATCGTTGGCGTCAGTGGGAAGAACCGTGCCCCATCTTTGGTGTCATTGGGTGGACACATGCCCAATTGTTGGTGTCATTGGATGGAATAGTGCCCCAGGGGCCAGATAAAAGCAAACAAATGGCCACATCCGGGCCCCCGGGACACATTTTGGAGACCCCTGCTAATATTTTGGTGTTCTAAGTAATTTTCAAGCAGATTTCTACACGTAGGAGAGAAATGTCAGAACTTGCCTGGGTAGCAGGTGGTTAGTCAATAACCAACGTCTCGCGCTAACATGGCGGCAACACATCGTTGCCACTTATTGCACAAGCAGAAGACAAGTCTGCATATTTGATGATCACCACGCACACCGCATAATGTGTTCCAGAAAAAAATAATGTTTAGCAGATCACGCGGCTCGCATGTATCCATTGACTTTGTGCTCCTGCAACACTAAAGAAGGTTTTTTTTTTTTCTTGTCTAGCAAGATGCGTCGCTGGCAGGGTGTTGGAGACGAGGGGATCTCTTTATCGCGGTGCCAGCTGCCTTGGCATATTTTCTTGCCGTGTGATCTCACGGCTCAGCGGCACCTTGTTGGGATGAGATGTGGAACAGGAGACAAGCGGCGGGGGGGAAAAAAAAGGAACGACGATCCGCAGCCATCTGTCCCCGTGGATAATGTGCAGCTTCCGGAAAATTTCACATTTTGTCGCCATCGTGCGTCCGCCCCCCTCCCCCCGTTCACCGGCTGTCTCCTGGCACGCCGCGCCCTCGCCGCTTCCAATTTCATCTCCGACACGACCCAAGCTGGACTTCCAGCTGACAGTCCCAACATTCGTCGTGTCTGAACGCAACTGTCTCGTTATCCTTCGCAAGCTGATTTGATTAGACCTCCCCGGGACGCCGCCGCGCTTTATTTCGCTTTAATTTAGTGAAGACAATCGGTGTCTTTTCTTTCCTGTAAACTAAGTGCCATTTTCCGTGGGAGGCGGAGGGGGGGGGGGAAGGGGTCTCCGGAAAATTGCTGCGGGCTCCGGAACATCTGAGTAACAGTCGGACTCTTACATTCATCTCCTGGGCCCAGCGGGGCGGCAAGAGAAGTAATTATTCTTCACGCGGATTTGGGTTTCGGCTTTCAGAGTTACAATGTCCTGAAGAAACAGAAGAAATTCTCCACCCTGAACGCGATTTAGGCCAGGTTCACGATTAACGTTGCATAAACGCACAAATTTATTTTTTTTACGTGTTTTTTTGCGCATTTTCGTGTTGCGTGCATCCGTTCGTTTGAATGGGCTTCCCTACGCGTGACGAATGTGCCAAAGATGCTTCTGGACCCTTTTTGGGCATCAAGCCTCATGCGTTTCGGCACATTTGGGGTGCCGTTAACAGCGAACAGCACTGAAAGTGCGACATGCGTTTTTCGTGCGTTCCTTGAGTGCTCATGAAATTGCATGCTTTGGCGGGCATGCACAGAACACTTACATGTGAATGGAACCAACTGGCCGACCATCCCCCCCCCCCAGTTCAGTTGGCGCTAGAACTCTCAAACATCGCAAAAGTTCTGACCCAGACGGCAAACCCTATTAAAGTCTATGGGCCCCCGAACTCAAGAAAATCAAAAGTCTCCATTTTGAAGGCTTATAGGTAAGATATTGGCTATAAAAGGGTATGGGTGTCTGGGTACTACCCGGTTCGGTTGGCGCTGGAGCTCTCGAACGTCGCAAAAGTTCTGACCCAAACTACAAACCCTAATAAAGTCTATGGGACCCGAACTTAAGAAAATCAAAAATCTCTATTTTGAAGGCTTATTAGTAAGTTATTGGCTATAAAAGGGTATGGGTGTCCGGGTACTGCCCGGTTCGGTTGGCGCTAGAACTCTCGAACGTCGCAAAAGTTCTGACCCGAACGGCGAACCCTATTAAATTCTATTGGGACCCGAACTCAAGAAAATCAAAAGTCTCTGTTTTGAAGGCTTATATGTAAGTTATTGGCCATAAAAAGGTATGGGAATCCGGGTACTGCCCAGTTCAGTTGGCGCTAGAACTCTCGAACGTCTCAAAAGTTCTGACCCGAACGGCGAACCCTATTAAAGTCTATTGGGACCCGAACTCAAGAAAATCAAAAGTCTCTGTTGTGAAGGCTTATATGTAAGTTATTGGCTATAAAAGGGTATGGGTGTCCAGGTACTGCCCGGTTCTGTTGGCCCTAGAACTCTCGAACGTCGGAAAAGTTCTGACCCGAACGGTGAACCCTATTAAAGTCTATGGGACCCGAACTTAAGAAAATCAAAAGTCTCCGTTTTGAAGGCTTATATGTAAGTTATTGGCTATAAAAGGGTATGGGTGTCGGGTCACTGCCCTGGGGAACATGTATCAGTGCAAATTTTTTATTTCAAAAGGTCGTTTTTACAGGAGCAGTGATTTTAATGATGCTAAAAGTGAACAATAAAAATGAAAAATTCCTTTAAATATAGTGCCTGGGGGGGTCCCCTTAGTCTGCCTATAAAGTGGCGCATCTGTAGCATGTATGGAACCTGCTGCAGCAAAACTGACATAAAGAAAAAAACAAAATGACATTTAAATTACCGGCAATACAAACATGTTTTGAAAAATCGCGTGGGGGTCCCCCCTCCCCCCACGCCATTTTTCTTTTCATTTTTTTCTATTGCCAGATAATTTTTTTTTCTTTAGCTGTCAGCGGGGAGGCCTATTGACAGCTTCATGACTCCATCCGTTGTTAAGGACACAGCAGCTGGCTTCCTAACCTGCTCCTTAACCACCAGCTATGCACTATGCAGCGCAAATTTGGGTGTTCACCGAACAGGCGATGTTTGGGCCAAACTTTTGCTCGGCTCGAACTGTTCGCCCAACTCTAGAACCAACTTAGACAAAACATGTGATTGGAGCCAGTGCAGGTGAAATGTGAATGGAGCCAGTGCAGGTGAAATTTTAAAGCATGACATGTTAGGTATCTATTTACTCGGTGTAACATCTTCTTTCATATTTTACAAAAAAAGTCAGTATATATTGTGTTTTTTTTTTTTTTATCCACTAAAGTGTATTTTTCCACAAAAAATTGCATTTGAAGAACTGCTGTGCAAATATCCTGTGACATAAAAAATGGCAAAGATCGCCATTTCATTCACTAGGGTCTCTGCTAAGAAATATGTATAATGTTTTGGGGTTTCTAAGTACCGTCCCCCCCCCCCCCACCTTTCCATAGACAGCGCTCCATGTTCTGCGCAGGTTCTGGCTCCGGTCGGCGCCTCTGATCCGGGAAGATCAGCTTTTTACATCTGAAATATTCTTTGTGTCTCCAGGGAGGGTCCGCTCATCAGACTGAAAGGGGTCAGAGGGGGAGGGGGGCACGGGGCCTGACTCACTAAAGAGGATTATTCACTTACTGATTAGAGCGACAAAAAAAAAAAGGATCACAAGCTGCGGTTACAGGATGACATTCCATTGATCAGTTGCATCCATTTGATTAATTAATGTATCTTCTTATCTGATTACTGGAGCTTTTCTACAAGAATTCTCACACTTTATATTAACCCCAAAAACACGCCGATCCCGCTCCCCCGAAACCCCACACGCTTCACTGTATACAAACCGCTAATGATACATTGTATACAGAGGGGGTGATACATTGTATACAGAAGGGGGTGATACATTGTATACAGAGGGGGTGATACATTGTATACAGAGGGGGTGATACATTGTATACAGAGGGGGTGATACATTGTATACAGGGGGGGTGATACATAGTATACAGAGGGGGGGGGGGGTGATAGATTGTATACAGAGGGGGTGATACATTGTATACAGAGGGGGTGATACATTGTATACAGAGGGGGGGTGATAGATTGTATACAGAGGGGGGTGATACATTGTATACAGAGGGGGGGTGATAGATTATATACAGAGGGGAGTGATACATTGTATACGGGGGGTAATACATTGTATACAGAGGGGGTGATACATTGTATACAGGGGGGGTGATACATTGTATACAGAGGGGGTGATACATTGTATACAGAGGGGGGGTGATAGATTGTATACAGAGGGGGGGTGATAGATTGTATACAGAGGGGGGTGATACATTGTATACAGAGGGGGTGATACATTGTATACAGCGGGGTGATACATTGTATACAGAGGGGGGTGATACATTGTATACAGAGGGGGGTGATACATTGTATACAGGGGGTGATACATTGTATACAGGGGGGGTGATACATTGTATACAGAGGGGGGTGATACATTGTATACAGAGGGGGGTGATACATTGTATACAGGGGGGGGTGATACATTGTATACAGGGGGAGATACATTGTATACAGAGGGGGGTGATACATTGTATACAGAGGGGGTGATACATTGTATACAGAGGGGGTGATACATTGTATACAGAGGGGGTGATACATTGTATACAGGGGTGTGATACTTTGTATACAGAGGGGGGTGTTACATTGTATACAGAAGGGGGTGATTCATTGTATACAGCGGGGTGATACATTGTATACAGAGGGGGGTGATACATTGTATACAGAGGGGGGTGATACATTGTATACAGGGGGTGATACATTGTATACAGGGGGGGGTGATGCATTGTATACAGAGGGGGGTGATACATTGTATACAGAGGGGGGTGATACATTGTATACAGAGGGGGGTGATACATTGTATACAGAGGGGGGTGATACATTGTATACAGGGGGTGATACATTGTATACAGGGGGGGGTGATGCATTGTATACAGAGGGGGGTGATACATTGTATACAGAGGGGGGTGATGCATTGTATACAGAGGGGGGTGATACATTGTATACAGAGGGGGGTGATACATTGTATACAGGGGGGGGTGATGCATTGTATACAGAGGGGGGTGATACATTGTATACAGAGGGGGGTGATACATTGTATACAGAGGGGGGTGATACATTGTATACAGAGGGGGGTGATACATTGTATACAGGGGGTGATACATTGTATACAGAGGGGGTGATGCATTGTATACAGAGGGGGGTGATACATTGTATACAGAGGGGGGTGATACATTGTATACAGGGGGGGGTGATACATTGTATACAGGGGGAGATACATTGTATACAGAGGGGGGTGATACATTGTATACAGAGGGGGTGATACATTGTATACAGAGGGGGTGATACATTGTATACAGAGGGGGTGATACATTGTATACAGGGGTGTGATACTTTGTATACAGAGGGGGGTGTTACATTGTATACAGAAGGGGGTGATACATTGTATACAGAGGGGGTGAACATTGTATACAGAGGGGAGGTGATACACTGTATACAGAGGGAGGTGATGCATTGTATACAGAAGGGGGTGATACATTATATACGGGGGGGGGGTGATACATTGTATACCGAAGGGGGTGATACATTATATACGGGAGGGTGATACATTGTATACAGAAGGGGGTGATACATTGTATACAGGGGGGGTGGTACATTGTATACAGGGGGGGTGGTACATTGTATACAGAGGGGGGTGATACATTGTATACAGAGGGGGGTGATACATTGTATACAGAGGGGGGTGATACATTGTATACAGAAGGGGGTGATACATTGTATACAGGGGGGGTGGTACATTGTATACAGAGGGGGGTGATACATTGTATACAGAGGGGGTGATACATTGTATACAGGGGTGTGATACTTTGTATACAGAGGGGGGTGTTACATTGTATACAGAAGGGGGTGATACATTGTATACAGAGGGGGTGAACATTGTATACAGAGGGGAGGTGATACACTGTATACAGAGGGAGGTGATGCATTGTATACAGAGGGGGGGTGATACATTGTATACAGAAGGGGGTGATACATTATATACGGGGGGGTGATACATTGTATACCGAAGGGGGTGATACATTATATACGGGGGGGTGATACATTGTATACAGAAGGGGGTGATACATTATATACGGGGGGTTGATACATTGTATACCGAAGGGGGTGATACATTATATACGGGGGGGTGATACATTGTATACAGAAGGGGGTGATACATTATATACGGGGGGGTGATACATTGTATACCGAAGGGGGTGATACATTATATATGGGAGGGTGATACATTGTATACAGAAGGGGGTGATACATTGTATACAGGGGGGGTGGTACATTGTATACAGAGGGGGGTGATACATTGTATACAGGGGGGGTGGTACATTGTATACAGAGGGGGGTGATGCATTGTATACAGAGGGGGGTGATACATTGTATACAGAGGGGGGTGATACATTGTACATAGAGTGTGAACAGAGGGGGGTGTGCCCACCAATCAGCAGTAAAATAACATCTGATTGGCTACTCTGGGTCACAGCTGCCCTCTAAAATGACTTATAGGTGACCCTGAGATGGGCGGGGTCATGTATAGAACTGAGATATATTAGAAGTGATCTCTTCATACCGGTCATTGTCATCATTACATTTCCATCATCCAATCCCAACATTCCGACATCAATCATCTCTTCTTCTACAATCTACTGAACCCAACATCATAGATATATTCTATCGTGTCTGTCTGTCTGTCTGTCTGTCTGTCTGTCTATCTCCATGTGTGATGATGATGAGTGTGGTAGTAGATGGTGTAGAGTTTAGTCGGTGAGGAATGAGAAGTTGAAGTCTTGGTTTGGAATATCCGGTAGTTTGTATCTATGAGGAGGATCATAGGGCGGAGATATTTCGATATTCCAGGTTTCTCTGACTTATCTCCACATTGTGGCCTTCTATGTTTTTCGTTTTTTATCTATTGAACAAGGATCGCAGTTTTTTTTCCTCCAATATTCTATGGCAAGTATGGCAGCGCAGGGCGAGACAAATGTGAAAATGTGGGACATGCTTTAGACTCTGCAGAACCAGAGGGGGAAATACTCACCATGTTCTCTATCTGATAATAGTTACCAATTTTGGAAGTTGAATTCTGGGCATAAAATGTATTTAAATCTATTCCTCGGTATCCACAAATGGTTTAAATCCACTTTATGTGCACCAAGTACCTCCGTAAACCCAGATATTACCTTGTAAAAGAAGCAGTGACATCATCACTGAGCTGTACATAGCCTATGCAGAGAGCAGAGCTGTGGGAGGGGCCTAGCAGGCTCCACCCACTACAGAAAACTACTGGAGGGGGGGGGGGTCGGAGATAAGACCTGTCGCCCTGCACAGGGAGAGAGAGAGCAGAGCTGTGGGAGGGACTCAACAGGCTCCACCCACTGCAGGCTGCCTACAGAAAACTACAGGAGTGGGCGGAGACAAGACCAGTCCCCCTGCACAAGGAGAGAGAACAGCAGTGGGCGGTCTTTATTGCAGGAAGTCTCACACTGGATTACTGCACAGATCTGTTGGAAATACGCAAAATACACTAAGATACAAGAAGAAGACACACGATGAGCGGATTTAGATAATATTTGCTGATCTCAGATTTCAGCTTCTTCTAGCTGATAATAAAGGACGTGATTTCTGTAAACATGCCCTAGAAGTGGATTCCAGAGAATATTGTTGACCCGAGAGTCCGCAGTCCTGAGACTCTAAAATATTAATAGACTCCGGACATCTGGATTTCGGCAAAAGAGCAGGATAAAAATATTCACCAAATTCAGCTGTAATGCTGCAGAGACATCTCTGTGAATTCTATCCGGATGTTTCCATGGCCATGGAGACAAAAAGGTCCAAAATTTTTGTTCTTTAAAAAAGCTGCACACAACATTCTCATCAATGTACATAAATATACCAGAATGTAATCCATAAATATACCTGAATATAATATTTAAATTTACCAGAATGTATACATTCTATATACTGGAATATAATAAGCAAAAGTGACAGAAAATAATACGTGAATATTTTAGAATTAAATATATAAATATACCGGAATATAATCTATAAATTTACCTGAATATAATATGTAAATTTACCAGAATATAATATATAATTTAAAAGATTTAAATATGTAAATATACCAGAATATAATATGTAAAAATACCTAAAACAAATATGTAAATATACCAGAAAATATTATGTAAAAATACCAGAAACAATTATGTAAATACACCAGAATATAATATATAAAAATAAAAGAATGTATTATGTAAACGTACTGGAATATTATATGTAAATATACCGAACATAATATATAATTATACTGGAATATAATATGTAAATATACCGGAATATATACATTCTGTATGCCAGAATATAATATATAAAAATGCCAGAAAATAATATGTGAATATATCAGAATTAAATATATACTGTAAATATACCAGAAAATAATATACAGTATCAAGATGAAATAATTAAATATCGAAAGATTCTGGAATATAATATACAAATATCCTGGAATATAATATATATATATATATATAATGTAAGTATACCAGAATTAAATATAGAAATATACCAGAATATATTATAAAAAATACTCTGGAATATAATATATATAAAATACCCAAACACAAATATATTTATATAATATATTCTGGTATATTTACAAACCAGAATGTAATATATAAAAATAAAAGAATTTACATTTATAAATGTATTGGGTATAATATATTAATATACCATAACATAATATATAAAAATACAAGAAAAAAATATGTAAATATACCAGTATATAATATATTTAAAATACCAGAAACAATTATGTAAATATACCAGAAAATAATATATAAAAATACCAGAAACAATTATGTAAACATACCAGAATATAATAAGTAACTATAACAGATTTTTTGTAAAAATAAATTAATTTAGTATGTAAATGTACTGGAATATAATATATAAATATACCAGAATATGATATATAATTTTGCCAAAATAAAATATATAAAAAAAAAACCTGAATATAATATGTAAATATATCAGAATAATATATAAATATAATGAAATATAATATATAAATATACCAGAATATAATATATAATTATACCAGAATATAATATGTAAATATACCAGAATATGTTAAATAAATATACCAAAATATAGTTATATTGTTAGGTTGAAAAAGGACATCTACTTCAACCAATAGAAAACCTCCATGCACAAATCTCTACCGACAGTGGATCCAGGGGAAGGAAAAAAACCCCTATGAAGCACCATCCACTTTTTTAAAGGGGCTAAAAAATTCCTTTCTGATTCCTCAGAAGTAGGGATGAGCCGAACACCCCCCGGTTCGGTTCGCACCAGAACCCGCGAACGGACCGAAAGTTCGCACGAACGTTAGAACCCCATTGACGTCTATGGGACTCGAACGTTCGAAATCAAAAGTGCTCATTTTAAAGGCTAATTTGCATGGTATTGTCCGAAAAAGGGTTTGGGGACCCGGGTCCTACCCCAGGGGACATGTATCAATGCAAAAAAAACTTTTAAAAACGGCCGTTTTTTCGGGAGCAGTGATTTTAATGATGCTTAAAGTAGAAAAAAAAAAAAGTGAAATATTCCTTTAAATATCGTACCTGGGGGGTGTCTATAGTATGCCTGTAAAGTGACGCGTGTTTCCCATGTTTAGAACAGTCCCTGCACCAAATGTCATTTTTAAAGGAAAAAATCTCATTTAAAACTGCTTGCGGGTTTAATGTCATGTCGGGTCATGGCAATATGGATGAAAATCAGTGAGACAAACGGCATGGGTACCCCCCCAGTCCATTACCAGGCCCTTTGGGTCCTGTATGGATATTAAGGGGAACCCCGCACCCAAATTAAAATAAGGAAAGGCCCTATATACTCTGAACAGCAGTATACAGGCGGTGCAAACAAGACAGGGACTGTAGGTTTGTTGTTAAGTAGAATCTCTTTGTAATTTTGAACGGGTACATTTTTAACGTGTTTAGCTCCAGCCAAAAAATCTTTTTTAAGCTTTTTGGAAAACATAGGGAAGGGTTATCACCCCTGTGACATTTGTTTTGCTGTCTTTCCTCCTCTTCAGAAGATTTCACCTCACTTTTTTGTCCCAATGAAAAATGTTTTTTGAAAATTTGGGTTTTTTTTGTGGAACAAGGATTGGAAAGCATCAGTGGAAAGGAGAAACTGTTTTCCCATATTAACTCTTACAGGAGAGAATTTCCCTTCCTAGGGGTAGATTTCATCTCACTTCCTGTTGTCTCCTTCCGTTTGCAAGTAGGAGTCGTTTGTAAGTTAGATGTTTGAAAGTAGGGTCCTGCCCTATATACTCAGCAGAAATTTGGGCCTTAGGTGTTGCTGTGGCCACAACACTGTAAGCCCTCACAGGGCCCTGCTGTGAAATATTAGATCAAGAATTGTAATTACATGCCCCTGTTGAACAGGAGCTGAAAAATTAGGCCTTAGGCACTGGTGCTGGTGCCACAACACTGCAACCCCTCACAGACACTCTAGTTGGAACGCAGGAACGAGCCCTGCTGCAAAGTATTGCATCAAAAATTGTAATTACACGCCCCTGTTAGACAGGGGCAGAAAAATTGGTCCTTAGGCACTGGTGCTGGTGCCACAACACTGCAACCCCTCACAGACACTCTAGTTGGAATGCAGGAACGAGCCCTGCTGCAAAGTATTGCATCAAAAATTGTAATTACACGCCCCTGTTAGACAGGGGCAGAAAAATTGGGCCTTAGGCACTGGTGCTGGTGCCACAACACTGCAACCCCTCACAGACACTCTAGTTGGAATGCAGGAACGAGCCCTGCTGCAAAGTATTACATCAAAAATTGTAATTACACGCCCCTGTTAAACAGGGGCTGAAAAATTGTGCCTTAGGCACTGGTGGTGGCGCCCAGAACCAAAAATGTTCTTACAAGCTATCAGCGTGATGATTGAGGAGGAAGAGGATAATTACTCAGGGATAGTCACTCAGCATCAGCATAGGCAGTCTTTGAAGGGATCTGAAAAAAATTATTCAGTTACATCAGCATCAGGTGCTTGGTAGCTGGTGGTGATCCAAGACTGATTCATTTTTATGAAGGTCAGCCGATCGACCGAGTCAGTGGACAGACGCACCCTGTGATCGGTTACCACGCCTCCAGCAGCACTGAATGTGCGTTCCGAAAGAACGCTGGATGCAGGACAGGCCAGTAGCTCAATTGCATACTGTGCAAGCTCTGGCCAGTGATCCATCCTCAAGACCCAGTAACCCAGAGGATTTTCGGTGGGAAAGGTGTCCAAGTCTGATCTTGCCCCTAGGTATTCCTGCACCATGTAAAACAGACGCTGGCGATGGTTGCTGGAACCGATCATACCTTGGGGCTGCGGACCAAAAAATTGTCTGAACGCATCGGTCAGACGGCCACCTTCTCCACCGCTCCTTCTTTGACTGACCGAAGCCTCAGCAACACGTTGTCCAGAAACAGGAGTTTGTAACCTCCCAGTCTCTGGGAACGCGTTGCACAGACCTTTCTGCAAGGCCTCCCGAAGATGTTTCATCCTCTGCTCCCTCTGCGATGGCAAGATAAGGTCCGCAACCTTACCCTTTTAACGTGGATCAAGGAGGGTTGCCAGCCAGTATTGGTCCTTCTCCTTGATACCACGAATACGAGGATCCTTACGCAGGCTTTGCAGGATCAGGGAGGCCATGCAGCGTAGGTTTGCTGAGGCATTCGGTCCGGAGTCCTCTGGGTCACTAAGGACAACAACGTCCGCAGCCACCTCCTCCCAGCCACGTACAAGTCCATGTGTTCCTTGGGATTGATCCCTTAAAGACTGCTGATGCTGAGTGCCAGGCTCCACCTCCATACTGACACAATCTTCCTCCTCCTCCTCCTCCTCCTCGTCCTCTTCCTGTGTGATCGGCGGGCACGCAGGAACACTGTCTGGATAAAGGGGGCCTTGAGAGCTAAGGAAGTCCTCCTCTTCCTGCCTCTGTTCTGCCTCAAGTGCCCTGTCCATTATTCCACGCAGCGTGTGCTCCAACAGGTGGACAAGGGGGACAGTGTCACTGATGCATGCACTGTCAGTGCTCACCATCCTCGTGGCCTCCTCGAATGGTGACAGGACAGTGCATGCATCCCTGATCATGGCCCACTGGCGTGGGGAAAAAAAACCAAGGTCCCCTGACCCTGTCCTGGTGCCATAGTCGCACAGGTACTCATTGATGGCCCTCTGCTGCGTGTGCAGCCGCTGCAGCATGGCCAACGTTGAGTTCCACCTGGTGGGCATGTCACAGATTAGGCGGTTCTTGGGCAGGTTAAACTCCTTTTGGAGGTCCGTCAGCCGAGCACTGGCATTATATGACCGGCGGAAATGCACACAGACTTTCCTGGCCTGCCTCAGGACATCCTGTAAGCCCGGGTACCTGCCCAAGAACCGCTGCACCACCAAGTTAAGGACGTGAGCCAAACAGGGCACATGGGTCAGTTGTCCCTGTCGGAGGGCAGAGAGGAGGTTGGTGCCATTGTCGCAAACCACCATTCCTGCCTTAAGTTGGCGTGGCGTCAACCACCTCTGAACCTGCCCCTGCAGAGCTGACAGAACCTCTGCCCCAGTGTGGCTCCTGTCCCCCAAGCACACCAGCTCAAGCACCGCATGGCATCTTTTGGCCTGCGTACTTGCGTAGCCCCTTGAACGCCTACGGAGCACCGCTGGTTCCGAGGAAGAGGCCATGGAGGAAGAAGAAGAGGAGGGGGTGGAGGAGAGAGGTGTGTCACAATCAGCATTTTGGAGGCGTGGTGGCGGAACAACCTCCAACACTACTGCACCTTGTCCTGCATCCTTCCCAGCTGCCAGCAGAGTCACCCAATGCGCCGTGAAACTTAAGTAACGTCCCTGTCCATGCCTGCTGGACCATGAGTCAGCGGTAATATGCACCTTACCGCTGACCGCCCTGTCCAGCGAGGCATGGACATTGCCTTCCACATGCCGGTAGAGAGCCGGAATCGCCTTCCGTGAGAAAAAGTGGCGTTTGGGTACCTGCCACTGAGGAACCGCACATTCCACAAACTCACGGAAGGGGGCAGAGTCTACCAACTGAAAAGGCAGCAGTTGAAGTGCTAGCAATTTTGCCAAGCTAGCATTCAACCGCTGGGCATGTGGATGGCTGGGAGCAAACTTCTTTCGGCGGTGCAGCAGCTGGGGCAGGGAAATTTGCCTGGTACAATCTGACGTCGGTGTACCAAAAGCAGATTGCCCACAAGTACTTGGCTGTGACACACCTAATTCTACACCTTCATTCCTCTCACTGCAGGTCTCAGAGAGGACTGAAGGTCTAGTGGGGTTGGAAATCTCAGCTGATGAGGAGCAAGGAGAGATCCTCTTTGTTCTTTGGTGTGGGTCTTTTAGATATGCTTGCCAACGAACTGCATGGCAGGTCAACATATGTCTGGTCAAGCATGTGGTACCCAAGCGGGAGATGTTTTGGCCACGCGAGATACGCTTGAGACATATGTTGCAAATAGCAGCGGTGCGATCTGATGCACTCGTCTCAAAAAAGGCCCACACCAAAGAACTTTTTGAATAACGCGCAGAGACTGCAGCGCCCTGCACATGTGGAGCTTTGGGGTGTGATGCAGTCAATGTGCTGCCCTTAGGCTGGCCCCTGGAGGGCATCCTGCCTCGTTGGTGATGTGCCGCCTCCTCCTCCTCCTCCTCCTCCTCCTCTCTCCTATCAGGCACCCACGTTGAGTCAGTGACCTCATCATCCCCTCCCTCCTCATCACTGGAGCAAACCTGGCAGTATGCTGCAGCAGGGGGAGCATGACTGCCAGATTGCTGTCCTTCTTGGGCACCCCCTCTGTCCGTGCTCATGTTACTGCCTTCATCGAGCTCAGTATCATCATCAGAGCCTTCCAAACGCTGGGCATCCTCCTGGAGCATGTACCCAACACTGTGGTCAAACAGTTCGAGGGAATCCTCAGGAGGACATGGTGGAGCTAGGGAAGGAGTCACTGATGACATTGAGCTGAGGGAAGAGGCCGCTGCTTTGCCAGACAAAGTACCCTGGGCATGGGTGAGAGAGGATGAGGAGGATGAGGACGGCTTGGTCATCCACTCGACCAAGTCTTCCGCATGTTGCGGCTCAACACGGCCAGCTGCCGAAAAAAAGGCCAAGCGTGTCCCATGGCCACGTGCTGATGAGGATGCACCGTCTCCACGACCAGCACTAGACACAGAGCCTGCTTGCCCTCTCTTATTGGCTTGTGACTGTCTGCCTCTCCTTCTTGGCCTTCCAGACATACTAATGGCCTGTAGCTGCACTAAGCTGGGATAGAACACCTGTAATTTTCTTCAGGTAGCTTTATATACTGTAACCAGACAAGCCTGCCTGTCAGTAGGAAGATAACAGGAACGGATCTAGCTGAACGCTGTGAGCAGGACGCACTGCACTAAATGTAAATAGCAGGAACGGATCTAGATAAACACTGTGAGCAGGACGCACTGACTGCACTAAATGTAAATAGCAGGAACAGATCTAGCTGAACACTGTGAGCAGGACGCACTTACTGCACTAAATGTAAATAGCAGGAACGGATCTAGCTGAACACTGTGAGCAGGGCGCACTGCACTAAATGTAAATAGCAGGAACGGATCTAGCTGAACACTGTGAGCAGGACGCACTGACTGCACTAAATGTAAATAGCAGGAACGGATCTAGCTGAACACTGTGAGCAGGACGCACTGCACTAAATGTAAATAGCAGGAACAGATCTAGCTGAACACTGTGAGCAGGACGCACTGCACTAAATGTAAATAGCAGGAACAGATCTAGCTGAACACTGTGAGCAGGACGCACTGCACTAAATGTAAATAGCAGGAACAGATCTAGCTGAACACTGTGAGCAGGACGCACTGCACTAAATGCAAATAGCAGGAACGGATCTAGCTGAACACTGTGAGCAGGACGCACTTACTGCACTAAATGTAAATAGCAGGAACGGATCTAGCTGAACACTGTGAGCAGGACGCACTGCACTAAATGTAAATAGCAGGAACAGATCTAGCTGAACACTGTGAGCAGGACGCACTGCACTAAATGTAAATAGCAGGAACAGATCTAGCTGAACACTGTGAGCAGGACGCACTGCACTAAATGTAAATAGCAGGAACGGATCTAGCTGAACACTGTGAGCAGGACGCACTGCACTAAATGTAAATAGCAGGAACAGATCTAGCTGAACACTGTGAGCAGGACGCACTGACTGCACTAAATGTAAATAGCAGGAACGGATCTAGCTGAACACTGTGAGCAGGACGCACTGCACTAAATGTAAATAGCAGGAACGGATCTAGCTGAACACTGTGAGCAGGACGCACTGCACTAAATGTAAATAGCAGGAACAGATCTAGCCTAATCTAGCTAACTCAAATCAAATGACACTGTCTGTCTCTCTCTCTATCAGCACACCGGAACACACTACACAGGGCCGCCGTGCAGGCGGCCTTATATAGTGTGGGGCGTGTACTAAATCCCCTGAGCCATAATTGGCCAAAGCCACCCTGGCTTTGGCCAATTACAGCTCTCTCTACTGACGGCGCTGTGATTGGCCAAGCATGCGGGTCATAGTGCATGCTTGGCCAATCATCAGCCAGCAATGCACTGCGATGCCGCAGTGAATTATGGGCCGTGACGCGCCACACGAATTTGGCGCGAACGGCCCATAACGTTCGCAATTCGACGGACGGTCGAACAGCCGATGTTCGAGTCGAACATGGGTTCGACTCGAACACGAAGCTCATCCCTACTCAGAAGGCAATTGGATATTACATTGAACAACTACCACTGATATTATTGCCTATAAATATTAGTATCCAGATATATTTTGTGCATTTATGAATGCATCCAGCTCTTTTAAACAATCTATTGAGATGGCCAGAACTAGTTCTTGATACTATACTTTTTTTATACAAAAAGGTAATCCCCCCCCCAACCGCACCTTTGACAGTTGTCACAAGGACACATCTCTATATGCCAGGTTATATTCCTGAGTAGAGGAACAGATCTTTGTCGCCTGACAGATCCAAGCTGATGTCTCCTAAATGCCACAAATTAGTTGATTAAAGAAGAAATCCAATGAGGTTTGACCCTGTTATATTTATTTATTTTAAGATCCTTCCATTTTAGAGTAACGTCCTGCTTTCTAAGACCACAGATTCCTTGGTGGTTTTGGTTAGCTTTGCAGTTTTCTTGCCTTTTTAGATTGCTTGGTTGGTGACTTGGTTGGTGGCTTAATTGGTGGGTTTGGTTGGTGGCTTAGTTGGTGGTTTGGTTGGTGGTTTGGTTGGTGGTTTGGTTGGTGGCTTGGTTGGTGGTCTGGTTGGTGGGTCAATTGGTGAAATTACTGTATTTGGTTAGATGTTTAGGTTGTTTAATTAGTTAATGATTCACCTGGTCGATAAGTATAGCTGGCCATATGCAACTTGAATTGCATCTGGTTCCTGCTGATTTGGCCGAAATTCCATCTGTGGGAGACCCTGTTGGCACTGCCCAGATAGATAAAATTCAATTGAAAAATTGAAGAACAGTAACTGCATTCTATCAGATGCAGTCACTGTTTGATATTCATGCAGCCGCAGTTTGCTGTGGCTGCCTGACTACAAAAACCAGCAGCGAAGATTCCTCCATCCATGCTGATTCGCCTGGATGGATAAATCTATACATTTTTTTTGATTTGCCTAATTTCATAGCTGAGTTGTTTGGTTAATAGTTGGAATCACTCTTTTGGGTGTGGATTGGCTGGTTAGTTGTGGAGGTGACTGCTGGTTGGTTGATTCGTTGACAAAATGATGGTTGGTTGGCTGGTTAGTTCACGAAATGATGGTTGGTTGGCTGGTTAGTTGAGGAGATGACTGTTGGTTGGTTGATTCGTTGACAAAATGATAGTTGGTTGGCTGGTTAGTTGAGGAGATGACTGTTGGTTGGCTGGTTAGTTGAGGAGGTGACTGTTGGTTGGCTGGTTAGTTGAGGAGATAACTGTTGGTGGGCTGGTTAGTTGAGGAGAGGACTGTTGGATGGCTGTAAATCCAAGAAAAGACTGTATCTGATTAACTGCAGTTAGTTCCTCCAAGAGTTTTCCATCCTGTTCATTCTATTTTTAGGTTGGGGTTTGTTGAGCCAGTTGTGCCAACTTAGTCACCCATGGCTTGAATTTTCAGACAATTTATCAGGAATCTGCTGAAATTGAAGCAGTGTTTGTCTGACATTAGATGTTGAAATTTCTGGTTGACTGGTATTCAGAGAGACTGAGTTTGGTGATTTAGTTATTATTATTTTTTCTGTTGATTAGGGAAATGGTATGTGAGTTGGTTTGATAAAATTGGTTTTGTGTGGCAAATTAGCAAAAGGGTTAGCTGGCTAGTTATTGGAACCTCCCTTAACCTAATACGGTTGGTTGGTTGGTTGGCTCCTGGACCTATTGGTTGGTGTAGCTCATTGCTTGTCATGGTTTTTCCTCCTTCACTTTTCTTTTCAGTTCTCACGACATGGTAGGATGTCCAAAAAAATCTATAAAATGAAATGTGACAAAGCTTATAACCACCCCTGTGACCCTGCTTTCCAGATTTAGATGAACCCCTCCTTACTGTTCACCAGACCATCAGCGATGTAAGAGGGAGTTTCTACCAGGAGAAGACCGTCTTCCTGCGATGTACTGTCAGCTCCAATCCACCCGCCCGCTTCATCTGGAAACGAGCCAAGGAGACCTTGTCCCAAAGCCAGGACAATGGGGTGGACATCTACGAACCTCTCTATACACAGGTATGATATGTTTATGCATCAATAAATTGCCTGCTAACAGCAAGGAGCTAGTTGTGGAAAATTATTCAAATCAGGATATGTCATTGGAAGGAAGCAACCCTGCTTTCTGAAGGGGCAGGTTAGAAATCAATAGCCGGTGTTCCATTATGTAATGTGTCCCCTCTGATAATAATGGTACCTGAGATCACCTGTGTCCATCTGCTCTTGGAAGCCTTTAGTTTAAAGCCCGATCCAAACTCAGACCAGGCTTTAGAGGATAGGTAGATTCAGAGGCGGCTCTAGGCTTTGTGAGGCCTTAGGCAAAACTTACACATGAGGCCCCATGGACTGGGACGCTCCGTGATGAGGCCACTATTCCTCAGGCTGCGGGCAGTATCTGATTTGTCTGTCAGCTCCTAAGCCACAGAGTCCCAGTGGGGGTAGGTGGAGCCGCCGGCGTCAACTTCAGTGACTGAGAACAGGCAAATTAGGCAGCCGCGAGGCCCCTGTGAGTGCGAGGCCTTAGGCGACCGCTTAATTTGCCTAATTAGAGAGCCGTCTCTGGGTAGATTAAGATATACCTTTAAATATACCCTACAAGTCATGTGGATGAATAAACTCCAGACAGTGACTTTTCCTGTCAGGAGCCTTGTTCCCTGGGGGATCAGGGCCAGGGTCCTTTCTCTTCGGAGGAGGACCATGTTTACACCCTGTGCACGTTTTTATGCACCTAGTGTTAAGTTTTGTGAGTGTGTGTTCACTACATCACGGAGCTTCAAAAAAAAAAAAAAAAAGAGAGAAGCCAACGGCTGACTCAAAAACCAAATATTCCCTTTTGAGATCACTGACCCTTTAATACATTTGTGTCAGTTTCGTACTTGTCAATTTAGGAGGTGACATGGCAGTCACCTCCAGTTGGTAATTAGGGCAGGGAGATTTCACTGTTGGAGTATACAAGACATAACAAAGACAAATGTTGTCTCAGACATCAAGCTTTACTCGAAATAACTAAAGTTTCCATTTTGAGTGGACTGATCCTTTAACACTTTCATTCCATGTCACTTTTGGAGGTGACATGGCAATAGGGTAGAGACAGGATGGACAACGCTCTCCTTTTTTTTCTTCTGGATGGTGTTTTCTCTGAAGTCATACAGTGCCTTGAAAAAGTATTCACACCCCTTGAAATTTTCCACATTTTGTCATGTTACCACCAAAAAAGTAAATGTATTTTATTGGGATTTTATGTGATAGACCAACACAAAGTGGCTCATAATTGTGAAGTGGAAGGAAAATGATAAATGTTTTTCAACATTTTTTACACATAAATATGTGAAAAGTGTGGGGGGCATTTGTATTCAGCCCCTCTCATACTTTGTCAATACTTTGTAAAACCACTTTTCACTGCAATTACAGCTGCAAGTCTTTTTGGGGATGTCTCTACCAGCTTTGCACATCTAGAGAGGGACATTGCCCATTCTTCTTTGCAAAATATTTCAAGCTCTGTCAGATTGGATGTAGAGCGTCTGTGAACAGCAAATTTCAAGTCTTCCCACAGATTCTCAGTTGGATTTAGGTCTGGGTCATTCTAACACATGAATATGCTTTGATCTAAACCATTCCATTGTAGCTCTGGCTGGATGTTTCGGGTCGTTGTCCTGCTGGAAGGTGAACCTCCGCCCCGGTCTCAAGTCTTTTGCAGACTCTAACAGGTTTTTTCTTCTAAGAATGCCCTGTATTTGGCTCCATCCATCTTTCCATCCACTCTGACCAGCTTTCCTGTCCCTGCTGAAGAAAAGCATCCTCACTACCTGATCCTGCCACCACCATGTTTCACAGTGAGGATGGTGTGTTCAGGGTGATGTTCAGGGTGATGTGCAGTGTTAGTTTTCCACCACACATAGCGTTTTGCTTTAGGACAAAAAGTTTAATTTTGGTCTTATCTGACCAGATCACCTTCTTCCACATGTTTGCTGTGTCCCCCACATGGCTTCTCTTTCTCCAATGTCTTTCTTCTTGTCACTCTTCCATAAAGGGCAGATTTGTGGAGAACACGACTAATAGTTGTCCTGTGGACAGATTCTCCCACCTGAGCTGTGGATCTCTGCAGCTCCTCCAGAGTTACCATGGACCTCTTGGCTGCTTCTCTGATTAATGCTCTCCTTGCCCGACCTGTCAGTTTAGGTGGATGGCCATCTTTTGGTAGGTTTGCAGTTGTGCCATACTCTTTCCATTTTCTGATGATGGATTGAACAGAGCTCCATGAAATGTTCAAAGCTTGGGATATTTTTTTTATAACCTAACCATGCTTTAAACTTCTCCATAACTTTATCCCTGACCTGTGTAGTGTGTTCCTTGGCCTTCATGATGCTGTTTGTTCACTTAAGTTCTCTAACAAACCTCTGAGGGCTTCACAGAACAGCTTTATTTATACTGAGCTTAAATTACACACAGGTGGACTCTATTTACTAATTAGGTAACTTCTGAAGGCAATTGGTTCGACTAGATTATTAGGGTTATCAGAGTAAAGGGGGCTGAATACAAATGCCCCCCCACACTTTTCACATATTTATTAGTAAAAAAAAAATGGAAAACCATTTATCATTTTCCTTCTACTTCACAATTATGTGCCACTTTGTGTTGGTCTATCACATAAAAATCCCAATGTCACTGAATGTCAAGAGTTTTAGAATGTATTTAGAAATCTTTCCAATGACCTCATCACCCAGTTCCTGTACTGAACCAATATTACCAATGAGCCAATCTGCTGTAGCTCGGTTAAACCCGAGTTTGATGAATTTAAAAGGAATTTTGACAAACTCAAATTTCAAATTTGAATTGCATTAAAGTCAATGGATGTCATATTTGATGTTCGCTTTTGGCCCTTTGGAGGGCTGCTAGGCAAGCAACAGTCACTCCAAATGCCTCCCCAAATTCAAATTCTATATTCGTAAATTTGATTGCATTCAAACTTGAATCGAATTCGATATTTATTGGGGAACATGTCTTTAAAGGTTCCTATTTATCCAGGTCTTGAGATAGCTAGTAGTCACATTTAACTAGGCTTGTTCTGTAATGTTAAAGATGTTTCATAGCTTATCCAAGCCACTTCTTTGGTTCTAATGAGTGTCAGGAAGTTACCCCAACATTTACAGTATATCCGCTTAAGTAGCACCAACACCTTAATCCAACCACCATGGAATGAGTCAAGGCAGATGCTGATTGTCTAAGAACAGGATGGGAGGTGTGAAAGTGGCAGAACCAACCTGTTCTAGTGACATAATGCCATCCTAGGTGTCAAGAGATCTGCATCAGATGTAATCCTTTTATTCACATGGAGGAAGGTAAAAATTGTTGTCAAATCACCAACATGGAGCTGTTAAAATGGCATTATAATTGGAAGGCGGATGGTTTTGAAGGCCTCTACCACTGTTTAGAGATGGCTGTTCCAGTTTGACGTAGATGGCCTCTTTCATGCCTATTGTGATGCAGTTGTCCTCTCTATCCAAAATATGTACCTTACTGTCCTCGAAAGATTGTTGGAGTATGTTCCTAAATAATAAGAGGACTAGTGCGCAAAAACCACAATGGTGAAGGAAAAT
The DNA here is from genome assembly GCA_037952835.1 of Lithobates septentrionalis. Taxonomy (NCBI): domain Eukaryota; kingdom Metazoa; phylum Chordata; class Amphibia; order Anura; family Ranidae; genus Lithobates; species Lithobates septentrionalis. The sequence continues at coordinate 105,760 of JBBDGP010002704.1, forward strand.
CTAAAACTAAAACTATGAGGTACTGAGTAGAGAGCTGCCAACATAGATGGGTCCACTCAGTTCCCCCAGATAAGCAATAGATAACTGTAAAATATGTAGCGCTACTCTATTAGTCAGTTCCAAACTACCAATAAAAAACTGACCAGGAACAATTAGGACAACGATCAGACTGCCAAACACTCTGCTTAGTGGTGATTCCAAGATGCTAATTCCTACCACAAATAGGTTATACTAAACTCTGGATACATAAGTCCATAATCTTCATGTCTCCATGTAGGAATCCTTCAAAACATTAGTGCCAAAGGAGGACATATATAAGATAGAATGCCAAACAATAAAGTGCCAAAGTGTCAAGTGAAGTGAATAATGTAAAGGCCACTCTATTTAAAAGGGACGTGGCAATATTACAAAAACTAAAGTTTTCGTTTTTGTAATATTGCCACGTCCCTTTTAAATAGAGTGGCCTTTACATTATTCACTTCACTTGACACTTTGGCACTTTATTGTTTGGCATTCTATCTTATATATGTCCTCCTTTGGCACTAATGTTTTGAAGGATTCCTACATGGAGACATGAAGATTATGGACTTATGTATCCAGAGTTTAGTATAACCTATTTGTGGTAGGAATTAGCATCTTGGAATCACCACTAAGCAGAGTGTTTGGCAGTCTGATCGTTGTCCTAATTGTTCCTGGTCAGTTTTTTATTGGTAGTTTGGTACTGACTAATAGAGTAGCGCTACATATTTTACAGTTATCTATGGAGTATGTTCCTGACACTCATTAGAACTGTAGAAGTGGCTTGGGGAAGCTGCTGAATGTCCTCAACATTACTGAACAAGTCCAGTTGATTGTGACTATCTACTACTAGATACAGTATATTGTGGAACAATTCCTCAATAACCACAAAGGGAAAAGTCTTCACGATTCACATAGTTTTGTACAGTTCTTGGATGATCTATATTTTCTTCCTGACTGCAAAAGTCAAACAGGCGTTCGGTAAAGCCAGTAGAAAACTTTCAATTACAAATGATGTTGAAGGCTCCCACCACTGTTTGGAGATGTTTGGTCTGATTGATGTAGATGGCCTCTTTCAAACCTCTTGTAAAACCAGTTGTCTTCTCTATCCAAAATCTGCACCTTACTGTCCTCCAAAGAATGTTAGCGTATGTTCATGACTCTCATTAGAACTCTAGAAGTGGCTTAGACAAGCTATAGAATGTCTTCAATATTACAGAACAAGTTCAGTTGACTGTGACTAACTTCTACTAGATACAGTATATCGTGGAACAATTCCTGAATAATAACAAAAAAAAGGAAGTGTCTCCAAGTTTCTTGTAGTTTATCAACGTTTCTCAGAGGATCTGTACTGTCTTCCAGATTGAAGAGGTTAAGCAGGCATTCTTTAAAGCTCCCAACAGTAGTATACCTTCAATTACAAATGGCGTTGAAGGCCCCAACCACTGTTTAGAAATGTTTGTTCCGATTGATGTAGATGGCCTCTTTTATGCCTCTTGTGACCCAGTTGTCCTCTCTATCCAAAATCTGCACCTCACTGTCCTGGAAAGATTGTTGGAGAATGTTCCTGATGCGCACTAGAACTGAAGAAGTGGCTTGGACAAGCTATGGAACATCCTCAAAATTACAGAACAAGTCCAGTTGACTTTGTCTATCTACTACTAGATATATTGTCGAAAAATTCCTGAACAACCACAAAAAAAAGAAATGTCTCCATGATTCTCATCATTTCTGAATGTTTCTCAGAGGAAATCTGTACTTTCTTCCAGAGTGCAGAGGTCAAACTGGCGTTAGGTGAAGCTCCTTACATGCAATAATTTCTGGATTTCCTTCCAACAGTAAAAAAAACCTTCAATTACAATTAATTATCAGACGACGGCGCTTTATTCTGTGCCCTCTTCAAATCCTGCACAGCGCTCCAGCTGCGGCCATGACTCATATGACCACTGCCTAATTAATCACCTTTTAATATCATAACTCTACATGTACTCTCTATAGTTAGGACAGGGAATCGATATCCGGTTGCTGCCAATCCCATTACCACTTCTAATGAAGCTGTGCTTTCTGCAGTAAATTATGTCTGTCCTCCCGCGGACACTAATAGGATTGGATTTGTGGGACCGGAACTTTTCTCAACGTTTTGCCTGAAGGAGGTGACTGTAGCACTGCAATGTTTGCAGGACTACAAGTTCCAGTATGCTGTTCCAGCCATAGCACCTGTGCCTACCCGCCCTCACTCCGGTCATATGCCACCGTATTTTCAATTCCAGTATAAATTGAAAATGAAAATGTACACAACTTTATGACCACTGACAGGTAACGTTGATAACACTGATTGTCTGATTACAATGACATCTGAAAGTGGGTGGGATATATTAGGCAGCAAGCGAACATGTTGTCCCTGAAGTTGATGTGTTGAAAGAAGAAAAAATGGGCATTGCAGTTTGTTGTGTATGGGGGGCTGTGTAGACGCAGATCGTTAAGGGCACCCATGCTGACCCGTGTCCACAGCCAAATACACCTACAATGGGCACGTGAGCATCAGACCCGGACCACGGAGCAATGGAAGAAGGTGGTCTGGTCTGAAGAAGCATGTTTTCTTTTACATCATGTGGATGGCCAGGTTTCAGCAGGATAATTCACCCTGCCATACTCCAAAAATGGTTCTAAAATGGTTTGAGGAACACAAAAATGAGTTTGGGGTGTTGACTTGACCTTCAAATTATCCAAATCTCAATCCAATTGAGCATCTGTGGGATGTGCTGGAAAAACAAGTCCGATCCATGGAGGCCCCACCACACAACTTTCAGGGATTAAAAGATCTCCTTGGCTTGGTGCCAGATACCACAGTGTACCTTCAGAGGTCTAGTGGTGTCCATGTCGCTTCGGGTCAGGGCTAATTGACATGCACATTGGAGTGAGAGCGTCCCCTATGGACAAATATGGATCCTATAGTTTGTCGCCCTTTCATGGAAGTGCTCAACTTTAAGGCTTGACATGTTTGTTATCTACCGTATTTTTCGGCGTATAACACGCACTTTTTTGCCCTTAAAATCAGGGGAAAGTCGCAGGTGCGTGTTATACGCCGATCCCCTGCGATCCCGAGCTGTCAAAACTTAAAAATCGCCGACCGCGATTTGAAAATGGCGCCGCCGGCGCCGAAATACACAGAGCCGGTCCTCGGCTCTTTCCGGAGGCTCTCTTTTACTTTCGGTTCCACTCGTAGTCCCGAGCGGAGCTATCCGAACCTACTCGGATAGCTCCGCTCGGGACTACGAGTGGAGCCGAAAGTGAACGAGAGCCGCCGGAAAGAGCTGAGGACTGGCTCTGTGTATTTCGGCGCCGACGGCGCCATTTTCAAATCGCGGTCGGTGATTTTGAAGCCCAGGAAGCAGGGACAGGGGATCGAAGGCTGCACTGGGGCAAGGCTGCACTGGGGAAGGCTGCACTGACAAGGCTGCACTGACATGGCTGCACTGACAAGGCTGCACTGACATGGCTGCACTGACAAGGCTGCACTGACATGGCTGCACTGACAAGGCTGCGCTGACATGGCTGCACTGACAAGGCTGCACTGACATGGCTGCACTGGGGAAGGCTGCACTGACAAGGCTGCACTGGGGAAGGCTGCACTGACAAGGCTGCACTGACATGGCTGCACTGGGGCAAGGCTGCACTGAGAAGGCTGCAATGATGGGCATTTAAATGTAAGTTTTTTTCCCTTCAACTTCCCTCCTAAAAGTTTTTTTTTCCCTAAAATTCCCTCCTAAATTGGGGTGCGTGTTATACGCCGGTGCGTGTTATACACCGATAAAAACGGTATATGCTTTTTTACTTTTACGCAACCTTGTTTTTTTTATGTTTTACCAAAAAATGGGTAATACATTGTGCTTTATGTGTAGAATTTTTTTTTCTTTTACTGAAAGTATGAGATAAACCCTAATATTGTGTGACATAAGAATTGCAAATGCCACCATTTTGTTCACCAGGGTGTCTGCTTTTAGGAAAATATATGATGTTTTGGGGGCCTAAAATGTCTTTTTTAACATGCGTGCAAAAATTAAACTGCCTTGACAGCGAAAGGGTTAAACATTGTGATGAAGACGATGAGCACAGCCAACCTGCTTAGTAATTCGTTTCTGTACTGCACCCAGTGCTGGGACAAGGTCATCTGGTGCCCAGGGCAAAGATGGCAAACTGCGCCCCCCCCCCCGGTTGTAAAGAAGGAGCGACTTATAGTGGGACCCAGTGACACTAAGGCTCCGTTCACACCTAGGCATTCCGGATTGCTGTGATTCTGCCTGCAATTTCCAAATTGACGCACAGACACAGACGATTTTGTGGCAATTGTCCCTCAACAAATTGCGACAAAATTGCGGGACGCTTGTTGCCCAAAAGAAGCTCTGGAATACCTAGGTCATGAATGTAGCTTTATACACTGATCAGTGCTAATAATATGCACCGACACTGTACTAATGACAACGGCTAAGAAGGGGTTAATATCTAGGGGCATCCAAGGGGTTAATTGTGTGCCCAACAATGTGTAATGTGTGTACTGATTTTTACCATTGACTGGCTTGTTTATTTTCCCTGCTTTGCAAGCGAACATTTCCTTTGTATAGAGCCCTGTGTTGATTGTCAACACAGGGCTCTGGGCTGTGACACAGCCAGTCAATAGGTCCCGGCCATGAATCACTGGTTGGGATCTGCTGACATACTCCCACTGTGTCAAATCACAGGGGAGTAGGCGGGCAGGGGCATGTACCCGAAACCCTAAGCCTAGATTCACACTATAGCAATGTGAGAACCAGTGCGATTCCAGCGCCGGTTCCCGCATCGCATCTCTCCCGCAGGCAGTTCACGCTGCCCTCTGAGAACCGCTGCGGGTGTCAATAGAATGTTAATGACACCCCCGGATCGGTTTGCAGATTGCGGTGCGAACTGTGGATTCGGACAGGAATCAGATCGAATGGGTGAGACGGGTTGGCAAGTGGTTAATTACCAATGGTATTTGTAATATGCAGCATGAAGGGGTTAATGTGTATTATCAATGCTGCATTAGTTACAATGGCAGTTAATTAACCCCTTTGTGTTGCATTAGTGGCATCACTGATAATTAACTGCTGCAGTATGCAGGGGTTAATTAACACTGACACTGGTGCCACTAATGCAGCCCAAAGGGGTTAAATAACTGCCACTTGTCACTAATGCAGCATTGATAATACACATTAACTACCCTTCATGCATATTAAAAAAATACCATTGGTAATATATCAACCGCCCCCCAAAAAAGGAGTTAACAAATTCATCTGCAGATGGCTTACTTACTATTGCTCGGTTCCTCCTCCTCTAGATCATACTCGCTCCTGTCGAGAAACGTCCCCTATCTGATAGTGTCCGCCCTGTACTGCGCATGCGCACAAAGGAGACGCCGAAAGTCTCCGAAGATGAACGGCTGTTCAGGGCGGACCTTTCTCGTCGGAACAGCGCTGCGCCTGCGCAGTACAGGGTGGACAGCCCAACACCAGGGACAGATTAAGAGCAACATGGGCCTGGTGCTAAGGATTTTGGTGGGCCTTTTTATGAAAATAAATAAAATGAAAAACGCAAACAATTCTTTGTTGAATTAAATTAAAGAGAGAGAGGGGTGTGAGAGAGTGGTTGAGAGAGAGAGAGGGGGGGGTTATAGCGCGATAGGGGGGCTGAAAGAGTGGGGATGAGAGGGAGGGGAAAAGAGAGAGAAAGGCGTTGAATGAGAGAGAGGGGACGAGAGAGGGTGAAAGAGAGAGAGAGGGTGAAAGAGAGAGAGAGGGTAGTAGGAAAGAGGGGGTTGAAGGGGGCAAGATAGAGAACAGGGTGAAAGAGAGGGGTTGAGAGAGAGAGAGAGAGGGGGGTGAGAGTGAGGGGGTGAGTCTGTGGCATAGTACATTACACGGGGGGGGGGGGGGGAATAGCACAGTACATTACATGGTTGGCGCTACACATTACATGGTGGATACATGGATACAGCACATTTAATGGTGGGCGAAGCACAGCACATTACATGGCGGGCACAGCACATTACACTGTTGGCACTGCCCAATACAGCACATTACAAAGGTAGGCACAGTACATTATATGGTGGGCACAGCACATGACATGGTTGGTACTGCACAACACAGCACATTGCATGGTGGGCACAACACAGCACATGCACACGGTGGGCACAGGACCTTATATGGTGGGCACAGCACATGACATGGCGGGCACAGCTGAGCACATTACATGGTGGGCACTGCACATTACAAGTGGGCACTGCACAGCACATTATATGGTGGGCACAGCATACGATATGGTGGGTACTGCACATGGCATGGTGGGCACTGCACAGCACATGACAAGGTGGGCACTGCATGACACCACATGATATGGTGGGCACTGCATGACACAGCACATTACATTGTGAGCACAGCACATTAATTGGTGGACACCGCACATGACATGGTGAGCCCTGCATAGGGCATTCTATTGTGGGTACTGCACAGCACATGCCATGGTGGACAATTTACAGCACATTACATGGTAAGCACTGCATGGTGCAGCACATGACATGGTGGGCACAACACAGCACGACAGGGTGGGCACTGCACAGTAATTTACATGGTGGCCACTGCACATGACATGGTTGGCACTGCATGGCACAGCACATTACATTGTGGGTACAGTGCATTACATGGTGGGAACTGCATGGCACAGCACATGATGTGGTGGGCACAGCGCATTACATGGTGGGCCCTGAATGGCACAACACATTACATGGTGGGCACTGCATGGCATAGCACATTTCATGGGCAATGCAACTGCACATTACATGTTAGAAACTGCACATGACATGGTGGGCACTGCTGAACAGCACAGTACATTACACAGTGGTCACAACACACTACATGCTAGGCACACACATGGCAGGGTGGGCACAACACATGACATGGTGGGAACTGCACATGACATGGTGGGATCACTGCATGGCACATCACATTACATGGTGGGCACTGTACATTACTTGGTGGGATCACTGCATGGCACAGCACATGACATGGTGGGCACAGCACATTACATGGTGGGCACTGCACATGACATGGTGGGCACAGCACATTACATGGTGGGCACTGCACATGACATGGTGGGCACTGCAATGTACAGCACATGACATGGTGGGCACTGCAATGTACAGCACATTACATGGTGGGCACTGCACATTACATAGTGAGCACTGCAATGCACAGCAAATTACATAGTGGGCACAGCACATTACATGGGGGGCACTACAATACACAGCACATGACATAGTTGGCACAGCACATCACATGGGGGCACTGCAATGCACAGCACATGACATAGTTGGCACAGCACATTACATGGGGGCACTGCAATGTACAGCACATTACATGGGGGGCACAGCACATTACATGGGGGCACTGCAATGCACAGCACATGACATAGTTGGCACAGCACAGTACATGGGGGGCACTGCAATGCACAGCACATGACATAGTTGGCACAGCACATTACATGGGGGGGCACTGCAATGCACAGCACATGACATAGTTGGCACAGCACATTACATGGGGGGCACTGCAATGCACAGCACATGACATAGTTGGCACTGCACATTACATGGGGGCACTGCAATGTACAGCACATTACATGGGGGGCACAGCACATTACATGGGGGCACTGCAATGCACAGCACATGACATAGTTGGCACAGCACATTACATGGGGGCACTGCAATGCACAGCACATGACATAGTTGGCACAGCACATTAATGTGCTGTGCATTGCAGTGCCCCCATGTAATGTGCTGTGCCCCCCGTGTAATGTGCTGTACATTGCAGTGCCCCCATGTACATGGGGGGCACAGCACATTACATGGGGGCACTGCAATGCACAGCACATGACATAGTTGGCACAGCACAGTACATGGGGGGCACTGCAATGCACAGCACATGACATAGTTGGCACAGCACATTACATGGGGGGCACTGCAATGCACAGCACATGACATAGTTGGTACAGCACATTACATGGGGGGCACTGCAATGCACAGCACATGACATAGTTGGCACAGCACATTACATGGGGGGCACTGCAATGCACAGCACATGACATAGTTGGCACAGCACATTACATGGGGGCACTGCAATGCACAGCACATTACATGGGGGGCACAGCACATTACATGGGGGGCACAGCACATTACATGGGGGGCACAGCACATTACATGGGGGCACTGCAATGCACAGCACATGACATAGTTGGCACAGCACATTACATGGGGGCACTGCAATGCACAGCACATGACATAGTTGGCAAAGCACATTACATGGGGGGCACTGCAATGCACAGCACATGACATAGTTGGCACAGCACATTACATGGGGGCACTGCAATGTACAGCACATTACATGGGGGGCACAGCACATTACATGGGGGCACTGCAATGCACAGCACATGACATAGTTGGCACAGCACATTACATGGGGGCACTGCAATGCACAGCACATTACATGGGGGGCACAGCACATTACATGGGGGCACTGCAATGCACAGCACATGACATAGTTGGCACAGCACATTACATGGGGGGCACTGCAATGCACAGCACATGACATAGTTGGCACAGCACATTACATGGGGGCACTGCAATGTACAGCACATGACGTGGTGGGCACAGCACATTACATGGGGGCACTGCAAGGCACATGACATGGTGGGTACAGCACATTACATGGGGGGCACTGCAATGCACAGCACATGACATGGTTGGCACAGCACATTACATGGGGGCACTGCAATGCACAGCACATGGTGGGCACAGCACATTATATGGGGCACTGCAATGCACATGACATGCTGGGCACTGGGCACAAGAGCACATTACATGGGGGGAAGCAGCAGTCTTTCCACTAGCGCAATAAAACACCTCCCTAACAAATGTACTAACCTTATCTCCCGGGCTCCTGCTGGTTAGGACATCAGCGCCCCTCCCCCAGACAGCTCCCAGACACTGAGGACGATCTGTGTGAATGAACAGATCCTGTGATAGGAGTCAGGCATGGACAGAGACAGGACTCGGCTGCACTGACTCTTGTCTCCTCCATGTGAGCACAGAGGGCTCCTCCTCTTCCTTCAGGAAGGCACACAGATATTCATAAGCCAGTGCCATGGGCCTATATTGAGGGAGGGGCCTGGAGCTGCAGCTCCACCAGCCCCTATGTTAATCCGGCCCTGCCCAACACTATCCCATAGGGGGGGGGACTTTCTTGTCAGAACAACGGCAGTCGGGCGGAGATTGCTCTGTCTGACAGGGAAGTGAAGGGCTCGTCCTCGCTGTGCACTAGCGCATGGCACAGACATCATAGCAGCTCTGACTGGCTGTGCAGTATTCTGTGTGTACAGTCCAGCCACTTCACCTGCGCCCCCCTTCCTCTAGTAATTTGTCCCGCCCAGGGCATCCGCCCCTTCCGCCCCTGCCTTGTACCGGCCCTGACTGCACCTGTCAGCAGCCAGGGCTGCTGATAAGGGGGAAGCACTGGCCCTCCTGTATAGGCCCCAAGCCCCATCAGCTTAAGAGGGGGACCTGGGCAGCTTTATGGTGCAGGCAATTCCCCCTCCCTGCAGCACAGCTGGCTTCTCCTCCTCTCCCTCCTGCTGACTGTCAGCTGTTGCAGGGGGGAGCCACAGGGGGATTGGTTTCAGGGATTGGCCACCCTCCACCACTAGGGTTGCCACCTTTTCCTCAAGCCAAACCCGAACACTTTAGCTGCACAGGGCCAATTTTTTATTTTTATTTTCATAGTACATACCTCCCAACTTTCTGAGATGGGAATGAGGGACACCTATCAGCAAAAGTATGCAGGCATAGGACACACCCCTTGCCACACCCCCTTAAAGGGAGAATTGAACAAAAAAAATAAGATTGGTTAAACCCACAAGTGTTTTTTACCACTACTATTCCTTTATATTGGCTTTTGGAATCTACAAATGCAGCAATTTAGAAATCAGATGAAAGGTTTAGGGCTGGGAAACGCTTTTTGATAGATAAAAAGTGCATTTTATATACAACTATACAGATCAGATCAAAATGAGGGACGAATGAGGAGGAATGAGGGACAGAGGGACATTGCTCAAAATCAGGGACAGTCCCTCGAAATCAGGGACAGTTGGGAGGTATGATAGTATAAACTATAGGATTGTAAAAGAGGTGCCCCAAGGAGAGTAGTAATGCAGTGAGCTATGCGCTCTGCAGCAAACAGTGGGTGTGGCCAAATTGCTCTTGCTGACATCATCGCCCCTGCCCCCAGACAGCCTCCCGCAGCTCCTGGACAGCAACAGATTTGTGTGTGACTCTCTTGGTTATTTGGACAGGTGGCAACCCTATCCACCGCTCCGATCATCCCCTTTCCTGAAGGATTCCCTTCATTTGCAGCTCCCCCCACCCCTGTGTTTACAATTCTTCAATGTCAGAAATCATGAAATCAGGCCAAGACAGAAGTGCAGTTAAATCACACTTGTTTAATAATAAAAGTAAAAAGAACAAACGTAGTCAAAACATAGCCAGAGTTCAGTAACCAGAACGGATAGTCAGCCAAGCCAGAAGTCAGAGATCAATGTAGTGGAACAGCAAGCAGGATCCGGAGCCAGAAGGGATGTCAGCAAAGCAAGTCTTGAACAGGATCGCAGGAGATAGTTTCTGTGATATGACCAAGGTGAAGGCAGAGATCCACTGGGCTGAGCGGCTTAAACTGGAGTTCTGCTTAAAAAAAATAAAAATAAAAGTCAGCAGCCACAAATACTGCAGCTGCTGACTTTTAATAATCAGACACTTACCTGTCCCAGGGTCCAGCGATGCGGGCGCACGAAGCCCCGCTTGTCTTCCCCCTCCTCTCTGCGGCGCCCGCATTGTAACTGTGGGCACCCGGCCGTGGCTTCACAGACGGGCACCCACTGCGCTTGCGCGAGCCGTTACTGGCCCCGCAATCATCTGGGACCTGTGACGTGTCCCAGATGATTGTGGAGAGGGAGGGGGGAGAGGTGAGCTCCCTTCCGGTGCCGTGGTGTGCCGAGAGGAAGTGGAAGCTGGGACCCTCTGAAAAGAGGGTACCGCTCCCCCCCCCCCCAAAAAAAAAATGACATACCAAATGTGGTATGTCAAAAAGAGGTTTCACCAAAAGTGGACTGAGGCGCTGCCACCATCCCATACATAGATATGTAAAGAGAGGTCCCCCAAGGAGGATTGGGACTTTGAAGGCAACGTGATATGGGTACAAAAACCAATTTTATAGTAACGTAATTTATTAAATATTCTGATAAGAAGTCAATGCCTGTATAACATTGCAGTTGACTGATTAAGATCAATATCAAAACATAAATAATAGATACAGAATGATGCTGGTATAGTCTCCTGGTGTCAGAAACCATGAACCAGACCGAGACAGAAGTACTGTAAAATCACACTTGTTTATTAATAAAAATAAAAATGTAAATAGAGTAAGCGTAGTCAAAGCATAGCCAGAGTCCAGTAACCGGATCGGGCAATCAGCCAAGCCAGAGTCCAGTAACCGGATCGGGTAATCAGCCAAGCCAGAAGTCAGGGATCCAAGTAGAGGAACAGCAAGCAGGATAAGGAGCCAGAAGGGATGTCAGCAAAGCCAGTCTTTAAACAGGAATGCAGGAGATGGTTTCTTGTGATGTGACCAAGGCGAAGGCAGGAATAAAGTGAGCTGGAGACCTTTGAGTAGGCGGGACTGACGAGATCCACAACAGCTGGTTAACTGTGGAGAGAGATGGGAGCTGGCAATTAGCCGACAGCTGAGCAGCCAGTTCAGAGAATGAAGGGCTGAGCCCAGCCCTGACACCTGGTTAGAGATTAGGTCCGACGCGTTTCAGGATTTTGTCCTTTCTTCAGGGGCATTACCTTGTGGAGAACAGTGTGCATCTATGATAAAAACATACATTAGGACACATAGAAACAAGGGGCAAATAGTGAGCATTGTTGAGGGCGGAAAAGCGAATCAAATGTGGCACGTCGGGGGGGGGTCACCTCCCTTAAAAGCGGAAGTTCCGTTTTTGGGTGGAACTCCGTTTTAAGTAGGCAGGACTGACGAGCAGGATATCATCAACAGCTGAGTAACTGTGGAGAGAGATAGGAGCTGGCAATAAGCCGACAGCTGAGAGACCGGCTCTGAGATGGAAGGGCTGAGCCCAGCCCTGACATTCAATTTGTGAATGAACAGGGAGCCTCTATTTAGAGTTCTTTCTGTTCATTCATTCTGTAGCAGCTGAGGCCTGCAGAGAAAGGAGTCTGTCTCAAAAATGAGACATCAGTGCTCTCTTTAGACCTCCGATATTTCATCAGCGTCCCCCCCCACCCCAAGCCCCGCTGGACTAATATAAAATGTAAAAAAAACAACATTTTTTTTTAAATAATTAAAAACACCATATATAAGGGCTCATTCACACGGGAATTAGTGGAGCTGTGTTTGGGGTCCTACACCTCCACGCACCCTGTCTGGGGGTGGGTCTGTCAGGTAAGCGATAGGGCGCCTCATGATTTCTGACAGCAGCCTTGACCACCGCTCTAATTTTTTGCTGTCAATCCGGTCTTCTGAGACCCCCCACCCCCCTGCTTATAAATTGATCAATGCCGGCCCCGGTCATAACTAGGTTGCCGGCGGATGAGAAGTGCCAGGACTAATGATATGTCACAGCGTCCCGTAGGGGTCCGCCAAAAAATCTCATCCGTCAGCCAGCAGTCAGTTTTACGAGATGCTCTGTACTCTAATTATATTATCTCCGCCATTATTACTGGGCAGGCCATCTCCCAGCTGGAATAAAAAGGTTATATAACGTCTATTTTTACAGAGCAGCCCATCCTGACCTATAGATTCTATAAGGCTGTAGGGGGGGGGGCGATTCTCCCGCTCTCCGCACCAGGGTGACTTTACAAATGGCTGGGGACGGATTGTTAATGCAAGGTCAAAGTGAGGGCTAATGCGGCAATAAAAGCGAAATGTAATTGATTTGTTATGTCCCCCGTGGTGGAGGGGGCTCCGGGAGCCTTGGCGCAAGGCGAGATCAGTAATTGATTTGTTATGTCTTGAATGGAGACTAATGTGCTGTCTATATTTAGGATCCTCCACCTCAGATGTGCTAAAAGTCCTTTGATGGACGGGAGGTGACACGGAGAATGCGAGCCCAGCAGTAAAATTTTGCATCTCCACTGGTCCTGTCTTAAAGTCCAATTGGCAGCCCCCAAATAAACACTCACCGGCCACTTTTATTAGGTACACCTGTTCAATGGCTTGGTAACACAAATGGCTAATCAGCCAATCGCATGGCAGCAACTCAATGCATTTAGGCATCTAGACGTGGTGAAGACGACTTTCTGAAGTTCATGCCGAGCATCAGAATGGGGAAGAAAGGGGATTTAAAGTGACTTTGAACGTGCCATGGTTGTTGGTGGCAGACGGGCCGGTCTGAGTATTTCTGGGATTTTCACACACAACCATCTCTCGGGGTTTACAGAGAATGGTGGGAAAAAGAGAAAATATCCAGTGAGCGGCAGTTGTGTGGAGGAGAATGCCTTGTTGGGGTCAGAGGAGAATGGGCAGACTGGTTCCAGATGATAGAAAGGCAACAGTAACTCAAATAACCACTCGTTACACCCAAGGTATGCAGAATACCATCTCTGAATGTACAACACATCAAACCTTGAAGCAGATGAGCTACAGCAGCAGAAGACCACACCGGGTGCCACTCCTGTCAGCTACGAACAGGAAACTGAGGCTACAGTTCGCACAGGATCACCAAAATTGGACAATAGAAGATTGGAGAAACGTTGCCTGGTCTGATGAGTCTGGATTTCAGCTGCGACATTCAGATGGTGGGGTCAGAATTTGGTGCATGGATCCATCCTGCCTTGTATCACCGGTTCAGGCTGGTGGTGGTGGTGTAATGGTGTGGGGGGGATATTTTCTTGGCACACTTTGGGCCCCTTAGTACCAATTGATCATGTTTAATCACCACGGCCTACCTGAGTATTGTTGCTGACCATGTCCATCCCTTTATGACTACAGTGTCCCCATCTTCTGATGGCTCCTTCCAGCAGGATAATGCACCATGTCACAAAGCTCCAATCATCTCACCACTGGACAATGAGGTCCCTGTACTCCAATGGCCTCCACACTCACCACATCTCATCCAATAGAGCACCTTTGGGATGTGGAGATTGGCATCATGGATGTGCAGCCGACAAATCTGCAGCAACTGCATGATGCTGTCATGTCACAGGTCTACAACCTCCTCCAGTTGCTGTTTAAGGTAAAGGAGATGGCAAAACCACGGCCCAGCTGCCTATTTTTACTGCATGTCCCCCACCACAGGTGTGAATGACCCTCTTTTTCATTGTGGTGTACTGAAATAAAAAATTCTGGTGCCGAAATTAGTTAAAAAAACGCACCAAAAATGCACCTCCCCATTGAAAAGCATTGAAAATGCAGCAAGAACGCATCAAAAAAGCACCCGTATTTTGTTTTTGATCTATTTTTTGAGTCACATGATCTATGAAAAACGCCATAAGCGATATACAAGTGAGTCACATATATAAACATATGAAATAGGTAGGGATATACCCAATAGGTAAGCACCAACAAATGAATAAAAAACAAGGTGGATAAATATGAATAGACTAAAACGTCCCAAACATGGATAGAGTATAAAGTCCCAAAAAAAACTTGTAAGATGTGGAAATCTTGATAGATGCAAACATGAAGTGAAAAAGCACCACCACCGGTAAAATGGAGGCTTACCAGAGCGTTTGAACCCAGAAGAACCTACGTTCAATGGGTCAGACAGGTTTGTGTGGTGATAACACCCACTGGCAATACGTGATCTTCTAGAGGCTGTACCAACAACAGAGTGGTAGATCTCATGAGCACGTCCCGTGTTGCATGGATATCAGATGAAGGTGGATAGATAGAGAGAACAAAAAGGCCACATAGCATAATTCCGCAAGTAATAAAACAATTTAATAAAAAGTGGAAAAACTCACATTTGAGTAGATAAAACAGCGTTTGGTATATAAAATGGCGGCAATGGAATCCTACCCGTATATAAAATGGCGGCAATGGAATCCTACCCGTATATAAAATGCCGGCAATGGAATCCTACCCGTATATAAAATGCCGGCAATGGAATCCTACCCAATGGCGGCAATGGAATCCTACCCATATAAAATGGCGGCAATGGAATCCTACCCAAAGACAGAAGTGCAGTTGAATCACATTTGTTTAATAATAAAAGTAAAAAGAACAAACGTAGTCAAAACATAGCCTAAGTTCAGTAACCGGAACGGATACTCAGCCAAGCCAGAATCAGGGATCAAAGTAGTGGAACAGCAAGCAGGATCTGGAGCCAGAAGGGATGTCAGCAAAGCCAGTCTTAAAACAGGAATGCAGGAGAACGTTTCTGTGATGTTGACCAAGGCAAAGGCAGAGATCCTCTGGACTGGACGGCTTAAGTAGGCAGGACTGACGAGCAGGATATCATCAACAGCCGAGTAACTGTGGAGAGAGATGGGAGCTGGCAATTAGCTGACAGCTGAGCGGCCAGCTCAGAGAAGGAAGGGCTGAGCCCAGCCCTGACAGCTCCCGGCACAGTAACTGGCAGCTAACGGAAAGCTCCCGATCGCAAGTAGTGAGTAGTAGCTTTCCGAAACATGTGATCGCTGTGACAGCCAATCACAGTAGTCACATGATCATAAACCCTGCTCCGCCTCCCGCCATTTGAAACCCCTTAAAAGGCCGGGAGGTGGCGGCGCCAAAGGATTAAGCATACACCTGTGCGAAGGCCATTAATAGAACAAGTGGATGGCCACACACGGTAGTAATGACACTTCCGAAAAACACTTTATTGAAGCAAAACCACAATAAATACATCACAGCATCAGGATCCAAGGTAAGATGTTGACGCGTTTCACGCTCAAAGGTGCTTATTCAGTAACGAGTCATGAAAAGGCACCTTTGAGCGCGAAACACGTCAACATATTCCCTTGGATCCTGGTGCATACCTCCCAATTTTTCGAAATGGAAACGAGGGACGCCTATTAGCAAAAGTATGTAGGCATAGGACACACCCCATGCCACGCCCATCTAAAGGAAAATAACTGTGCGGACCGCCCTGGAGCGGTGCTTTTTTTTCTTCTTTTGGGGGCTTTGTTTGCCCGCACAGGGGATGCACAAGTGTTCCCGTGAATCCACATGCAGGCAGTCCCATCCATGTCTATTGGGATTCAGCGGCTGTACGGGCACATCCACCGCTCCTAATTTGACATCCATGCTGGTGTGTGTAGATGCATACCCCCAGACACAGATGCATTGTATCTCTCCCTCTCCTTGCAGAGAGAAAAAAAAATTGTGTAAAAAAAAAAAGTGTAAAAAAATAATTATAATAATAAACAAAAAGAAAAAATACCTAGATCAAGGTTTGATCTAGGTCAGTGCCAGGGTTAGTGTTTGGGTCAAGGTCAGGGTCAAAGGTCGGGGTCAGTATTTTTTTTTTTTGGGCAGGATTTTTTTTTAAATAGTATCAGTGTCAGTGAGTTTTAGGTAGGATAAAAGAAAAAAAAAAAAAAAGCTAAATGTGCACTACTGTTTCTGTTCTGTACTACGGGTACAAACAACAAATAACATACACATATGTGGTATTACTGCCATTGTCAGCAGCAGGAGAAATTATTTTGGCTAGTTATTTGGTGGTAGGTTATGGTAGTAACTAGAAATATACAGCTAAATAATTTTTTTTTTTTTTTTTTTTTTACTATTTTGGGCCAGATTTCTTTTGATAATAAAAAAAATCAGGAGATATTCTATTACTATTTACCACAAAATGAAAGTCCAATTTGTACCGAAAAAAAAAAGAAAAAACAGTATAATCCACCTGGAAGTACAAAGTAGTTGTGATGATATGCACGGTTTTACTAACGCATGTCAAAATTGCAAAATTGTGCTTAGGCATTAAGATTTGTTTTACCCTTAGGTGTGAAGGGGTTAAAAGACAGAAGATGCTGAAATTATTTAGGATATGAATAATATTGTAGGGGGGGGGGGGGGTGTTGATCCTGAAAATGTAACTCTTCATTTATCTGATATTAACCTATTAAAATTCATCAATAAATAATTTTTATCTCGTTTTGTTGTAATAAAAAAAAACATTTACTGATACAGAACAATGCTGTGTTCTGGTTGTTCAGGGTGAAACGAAAGTGCTGAAGCTGAAGAACTTGCGTCCTCAAGACTACGCCAATTATACGTGTCAAGTGTCCGTGCGAAATGTTTGCGGAATCCCCGATAAATCCATCACTTTCCGGCTCACTAACAAGACAGGTAAGGGATAAAAAAAAGAAAATTGGTAGTGCCGGCCCATCACTTCTCTCTCTTTTTTTTATTTTTCCCTGGAGCATTGTCTCCGTCCAGTGATAATCACATTGAAACCCAGCTCACTCCTCACTATTGGATAGTTCAACAGTTTGTGGCAAATTTGGATAAAAAGATAAATAAAAATTAGCAACACAAAGTTAATGATCGTGAAATAGCTGTTGATAAATATTGGGGAAACAAGGATAACAGTAAAAGACCAAAACAACACTATATGCACAAGATTAAATATATCGATAGATCAGTGAAACACATTACGCATGACATTCAAACATTACATAATGTATACAATGTAAAAATAATTGATTCAATGTAATATATACAGTAAAAAATGGGGAAAAAACGCCAATATGTCCTCTGTCCTTTCTTTTGCCCCCCCCCCCACACACACACACACACCTTTTGTGTATTTCATTATTTTATAAGGTTTTTTTTCCACAGTAAGAAACTTTCACACAGTATGAATCTTTTCCACCTTTTTGTGTATTTTATTGTTAAAAGTAAAACATTCCAAAAATAATAAAAACATACATTCTAAGGTTGGTAATAGCAACAACAGGGTGATTGCGATTATGGCGGTGCCCAAAACAAAGGAAAATACGTAAATATTATAAAATTTTAATTTTTAATACATAAAAACATCAACACATATAGGGTTCAATAAAACTATTAGCAGAGCATGTTACAAATTATTTTGCTGGTCACTGATATATCTGTATACATGGAGTGGTCAATACTAGATGTCATATCTCTACGTGTTTCGCCAACAATGGCTTCTTCAGGGAATTTATGCGGACCACCAATTTCCATACAGCAATAAGATCATATATAGATTAATAATTATATTTACAAATAATTCTATTTACAAATACAACAGATTAAATAAATTTCATATATCATGGTTCAACATGTCCCGAAAACAATAAAAAAAGCATGTCCTCTGTCCTTTCTTTTGCCCCCCCCCCCCCCCCACACACACACACCTTTTGTGTATTTCATTATTTTATAGGGTTTTTTTTCCACAGTAAGAAACTTTCACACAGTATGAATCTTTTCCACCTTTTTGTGTATTTTATTGTTAAAAGTAAAACATTCCAAAAATAATAAAAACATACATTCTAAGGTTGGTAATAGCAACAACAGGGTGATCGGGATTATGGCGGTGCCCAAAACAGAGCAAAATACGTCAATATTATAAAATTGAAATTTTAATACATAAAACATCAACCCATATAGGGTTCAATAAAACTATTAGCAGAGCATGTTACAAATTATTTTGCTGGTCACTGATATATCCGTACGTATACATAGAGTGGTCAATACTAGATGTCATATCCCTACGTGTTTCGCCAACAATGGCTTCTTCTAGGGATTTATGCGGACCACCAATTTCCATATAGCAATAAGATTATATACAGGTTAATAAATATATTTACAAATACAACAGATGAAAAGAAATTTAATATATCATGGTTTAACATGTCCCAAAAATAATACAAACATACATTCTCTATGGTTGGTAATAGCAACAACATGGTGATCGGGATTATGGCGGTGCCCAAAACAGAGCAAAATACGTAAATATTATAAAATTGAAATTTTAATACATAAAACATCAACCCATATAGGATTCAATAAAACTATTAGCAGAGCATGTTACAAATTATTTTGCTGGTCACTGATATATCTAAATACATGGAGTGGTCAATACTAGATGTCATATCCCTACGTGTTTCGCCAACAGTGGCTTCTTCAGGGTATTTATGCGGACCACCAATTTCCATATAGCAATAAGATCATATATAGGTTAATAATTATATTTACAAATAACTATATTTACAAATACAACAGATGAAAAGAAATAGCATATATCATGGTTCAACATGTCCCAATACATTCTAAGGTCTCTTTAAATTTTCATGTTTGCACTTTTATATGTTGACTGTTTTTTTGTTTTAACTTTTTTTTTTTTTACACAGTCCAAAAAATTGTTAAACAAAAAAAAAATGCACACATACAAAAAAAAAAAAAAAAAAAAAAAAGATAAAAAAAAGTCTTTGGAGCCATTTGAAGTACATTGAATGCATAAAAAACACCCTAATTTTTGTCTTATTGACTCCATGTTGCACAAACGGCAGAAATGATATCAAATTAAATTAAAGCTCTTCCTTGTTGTAATGATATCCAGCTGACCCGTAGCTACGGTCAAAAGTATTGATCTGATAGAAGGCATGTAACCAGTGTTATACTGGGAATAACTGGAAAGAGTACTGGAATCCTGCAGTGATGCATTGTAGCAGTGTGCATGGATGGAAAAATATACTAATTCATCCTCATCCATTATCATTCACATTATTATGCAATTTATCTTCATTTTGGATATACACACTGTCCATATGATGCATTGGCTTTAACCATATAGTGGGGGGGGGGGGGGGGCTCAGTGACCTTCAGATTCGTTCAATGGATCCATACAGCATTCTGTGCGGAGTTTCAAGTTTTGTCTACTATGACCTCTGTTTATAAAGTTGAGCAAGAAAACTTTAGTGTTACCACTACCCACCTACCAATACCTACCTGTATACGACCCCTGCAGTGCTGGTGGAGTCTCAGTTCGCAGCCTGCTGTAAAATGCCCATCTAACCATTTCCTTACAATGTCGAGACCTCACCCACCCAGCCATTCCAGTCTACTACATGTTTCTAGTAGCGAGTAATGACGGATCGATAAACACATGTGAACAGACGGAAGATTATTACTTTAACACAGTAAGGGCCGGTTCACACTGGTCCGACATACACTCCAACTTCGAGAGCACAACACAAAATCAGTGGTTCTCTATAAGAGCCGTCCTAACTGGTCCGATTTTTGTTGGTCTGACTTTGAAAAAGGTTTCTGCACTACTTTGGTCCGACTTGAGCGCGATTTAAACCCATTGATTTAAATGTAAGTCGCATCCAAGTCGGATCATCACCTTAACTGATCCGACTTGTGGCATCATGCAACTTGTGTTCTGAGGATCTTGAAGGAGAACCCCACGCCGAAAAAAAAAAATGGTGTGGTGTCCCCACCAAAATCCATACCAGACCTTTATCCGAGGATGCAGCTTGGCAGGTCAGGAAGGGGGGGGGGGAGCGAGCTCCCCCCCCGGACCATACTAGGCCACATGCCCTCAATGAGATGGTGGGTGCTTTTGGCCAGTGGGGGGTCTGCGCCCCCCATCCCAAAGCACCTTGTCCCCAGGTTGATGGGGACAAGGGCCTCTTCCCGGCAACCCTGGGTGGTGGTTGTGGGGGTCTGCGGGCAAGGGGCTTATTAAAATCTGTAAGCCCCTTTAATAAGGGGGCCCCCAGATCCTGGCCCCCCCATGTGAATGAGTATGGGGTACATTGCACCCCTTCCCATTCACCAAAAAAAAAAAAAAAAAAAAAAGAAGTGTAGTGTTAGAAAAAACAAGAGATGTTTTTTGACAAGCCCTTTATTGAAAATGAAGAATCTCCCCCCCATTGTAGATCCAACATGTCTTCTTCCTCTGGTCTTCTCCCTCTGCTGAAGTCTTCTCCTTTTGCTGAAGTCTTTTCCCTCCTCTGATGTCTTCTTCCTCTGGTCTTCTCCCTCCGGTGTTGTCACAGTGAAGTCACAAGGGACGGGGTCTCCAGATTACATCACCGGATGGCCATGCCCCATAGCTATACAAGAACAGGCAGACAATGGAGCTGACACAACAGAGGGAGCCAGTGTCGGAGGAAGATCTTTTTTATTTTTAGCAGATCGGCGGCAGCAGAAGACCTCACCAGAGGGATAAGACATCACAGAATGGGAGAAGACCGGAGAAAGAAGACATCAGAGGAGGGAGAAGACATCAGCGGAGGAAGAAGACATCAGCGGAGGGAGAAGACTGGAGGAAGAAGACAGCGGTGGTGGAACCGGAAAAAGAAGACACGTTGGAGCTACAACGGAGGACATTCTTCATTTTTAATAAAGGACTTGTCAAAAACCGCCTCTTGTTTTTTTTTAACACTACACTTCCTATTTTTTTTGCTGAATGGGTAGTGGTACAATGTACCCCATACTCATTCACATAGGGGGGGTCAGGATCTGGGAGACCCATTAATAAAAGGGGGCTTCCAGATTCTGATAAGCCCCCTGCCCGCAGAACCCCACATCCACCACCCAGGGTTGTCGGGAAGAGGCCCTTGTCCCCATCAACATGGAGACAAGGTGCTTTGGGGTGGGGGGGCGCAGAGCCCCCCCTTCCCAAAGCACCCCCCCTTGTTCATGTGGCCTGGTATGTACCATTTTTTTTTAATTTACCGTGAGGTTTCCTTCATACTAGAAGCAAAGGAATTGTTTTGATTGGTCACAGGACAAGTCACAATCATCTCAAAGTCAGATAAAAGTCAGATCCTGTTCATTGAAGTCGAATGGAGGTCGGACATAAAGTCGCAGGGCAAAGTCAGATCTGGAAGTCATGCGACTTCCGTGTCGGAGCAGTGTGAATCTTTTTTTTAGGAAAAACAAGGCTTTCTTTTGTTGATATAGGCCAAACTTCTTTTATTTTTATTTTTTTGCAATTCATAGACAAATAAGAAAAATAATTACACTTTTTTTTACTTTGATCAGCGTTTGGAAAAAATGATTGCTTCTGTCAATAAAAAAATATGCATTTTATTATATAATTTGTCCAGTTTAAATTGACACTAAAATTATGATTTTAGCACAAAGAATTGCGGATGGAAAAAAAAAATTACATATTACAGATACAGATAAAATAAAGGTGTTTTTTTTCAGTTTTTTAAATGTGGCACTATAATATTAAATAAACAAAATGAATCAAAAAGAAAAAAAAGATGGAGATTTCAAAAAATAAAAATAAGCCAAAAATTTACCAGAAAAAAAAGTTGATAAAAAGGGAAAGAAGTGGTTAATTAGGGCGGATACATTGACTAAGAGTTATTAAAGAAATAAATAAAAAATTGTATTTACATTTTTTTTTAACCACTTAAGGACCGAGCCTCTTTCTGAGATTTGTTGTTTACAAGCTAAAAACATTTTTTTTTTGCTAGAAATTTACTTACTTAGAACCCCCAAACATTATACAATTTTTTTAAAAAGCTGAAATAAAGGCTTTTTTTTTTTTTCAATATTGCAGTTTTATAAATGTGGCACCAAAATATTAAATAAATAAAATGAATCAAAAAAAAAAAGTTCGAAATTTTAAATATTAGAAAAAAAAAAATAAGCCCAAAAAATAGTTAAGAGGAAAATGGGACAAAGGGGTTTATATAGAACTTATTATTCTGTGTTAAAGCTGAACTCAAGGCAAACCGCTAAATACACACAAGAAATACATAGAATCAATCTGCTTTACCTGCCAAAGGAGTTGTATCTCTGTTCATCCAGTCCTGAGATTTACACAACTCTGTCTCACAGCACAGCCCTGTCTGGCTGAGCAGGAAACTTGATCTTTTTTTTTCCCTGCTCCAGTTTAGTAACACTTGCAGGTCTTGTCCCTCAACCCAGCCTGTGATTGGTCAGTGAAAAAAGGAAGAAGCAGACAGATGTGCTCATCTCTCTGCCACTCTGCTTTCCCATCCTCTCAGCATACTCCTTGCACTTCAGCACAACTGCATGCTTCTCCTTTTTCCCTCTCCCAGTCTGAGCTCTGCCGTACAAGGACTGGAAGTCCCCCCCTAACTTCCTATGGTACCTCTGGGACAGGAAGTGAGGGGAAATCTCCCCAGTGGTAGACAAACAACACAAAGTAAACTGGAATGGGTTTTAACTGGTCCCTATCATATCCAGAACTAAAGATTTGGCTATACAGTACATACTAGGGTTGCACCGATACCGGTATTGGTGCCGATACTAAGCATTTGCACTCATTCGTGCATACCTGAAACCGATACTTTCAGGCCGATTCTTTTAGCTGTCAGTGGGATTCCTCCACTGTGAAGTGTATCGGCAATTACCAATTGTTAAGGAGCGGGGGCGCCGCGTCCTTAACAACCGGGGACTCATTTAGCTGTCAGTGGAGTTCCCACTGAGCAGCCGCTCCTGCAGGGTGCAGAAGCGTCTCCCCCCTAATCCATGCGCCCGGCCCCTAATCTACAAGGATTCCCATGGGGTTTGCCTGAGGCTCCAATTGGCTTCAAATAGGGTGGGCTCCACCAAGTTGTGTGACATTAGCGAATAATATTTGCTAATGTCTTCCTGTTTCACCTCCTAGCCAATCAGGAAGCAGGTCCTGAGACCCGATTGGCCGGGAGTCCTAAAACCCGATTGCCCGTGGGTCCTAAGTCCTGATTGGCCTGGAGGAAAAGTGACCGCCGGGACTCAGGAGGAGATGCAGGGGGGGGGAAGCCACAACCTGGATGGGGTAAGTACAGAGGCTGGTGGGGGCATGGCGGGCGACAGACGAGCGATGCGGCGATGGGGGGAAGCAGCGATCGAGCAAGCGAGGGGTGGTGGTGGTTGTTTGGCTGGCTGGCTGGAGGGGGGTGGCCCACCTCCCCCCCAAGAAAATTGAGCACCAGCCACCACTGGTGGTTGCCCTTTGACAGCTGATGTGTAAACCATGTCCCGGTGTTCTGTCGTGAAGTATCCCCCCATCGAATAGTGCCTGCGCATGCGCATGCGCAGGACGGAGTAGCACTTCAGCTGATTTGCCGAACAGCTCGAGTGAAACCAGGGAGCAAAGCACATCCTAGGAAGCATCTCTTGATGGGAGATACAATTTCACGGCCACAATTTAAACCTATACAAACAGCAGGGGGGGGGGACCGTAGTTCTCGCAGCGATGCACAATCTGGGTACTCGGTCTCCCCCGCTGTTTGAATAGGTTTAAATTGTGCCTGTGAAATGGTATCTCCCATCGAGAGATACCTCCTACAATGTGCGCATGCGCCCTGATTACGTCAGCCCAGCTGATCAGCAAGTCATCTGCTGTGCTGTTCCGTACGGCGCTTGCACAGTACATACCGGGCACTATTCGATGGGGGGCACTTCTCGACAGAACACCAGCAATTGGAGCTGTCAAAAAAAAAGCAGCCGGGTAATGTTTATCAACAGCATTGCTCAGTTGCTAAAACAGAACGATAAAAAGAAACATTGTTTCATTTTGTATCTTTCTGTTTAATAATCTACAAATTAAAGGGATGGATGTTGATCTGCAGATGAAATCAGTTTAAAGCAACCTGTCAAGTAAAAAAAGTTTTTTGTTTTTTTTCATTAAATGTTCCTCTGTTTAACCCCTTATCAACCCTTAATTTACTCTAATCATCCATATTTAACTCCTTAATTGCCTCCACTTAATTATTGTTTTCCTGCAGATTTTTAATTGTTATAAACTAAATAATAATTACAATTTTTTCTTTGTTTTTGTTTGTATTGATCGTTATTATTTTTACACCTATAACATATATTTTTCACATCTAAAAAAGTGCAAAATTGAAAAACAAAAAAATGACTTCATTTGTAAATAACTTTTCAATGCTTTGTGCCCTTGCTGACAGCAGAAGTGTAAACAAAACTGTTGCAGGCAGGTATTGGTAATTGATATCGGCGAGTACTGAAAAAAAAAAAAAAAAACCAAAGGAATCGCTGTAAAAAAAAAATGGTATTGGTGCATCCCTAGTACATACACTTAAATGATATACAGTAACAATGAATACAGAGCAGAGTTATATAGCTATGCTGGAAAAAGACACAGATCCATTGAGTTCAACTGACAGAATAAAGAAATAAATTAAGTAAAACCAATAGAATAAAGAAAATGAAAACCTACATATACAGAACCCTATGCCAATGGTTGATCCATAGGAAGCCAAAAAAAAAAAACAACCCTTTGGTCCAATTAGTTCCAACTAGAGAAAAAAAATCCTTCTTGATCCTGTAAGGCCAATCAGATATTCCCTGGATCAACAATCTCTGGTGTTATCGCTTCTAAATTAAGTTGTGTCTTTTATATCTGCCTGGAGCTCAGCTTTAATGCTTTAGTACATTCAGTGCACAGCTGGATACTTACCGGTCTCTCTCCGTTCAGGAGCAGCTTGGTGGGGACGAGCAGGAGATGACACAATGGTGTATAGAAGCAAGAGATCCATCCCGTCTCCGCTATGGCTGAAAACAGAGGCCGGTCAGTGTCCTCTGTTTCTTTTTTTACCATAAGTAGGAACTCTGCCGAACGCGTGAATGTGTATGTGCATGAATGCGGGTGTATGGGGTTGCGTGTGCATGTGGGACTGGGGCTGTACCAGTGTTTGCTTTTCCATCTGCTTGGGAGCAACTGTGTTGTGTGAGCTGTGCGCATATATATCATATCCTACATCTATATGTGCGTTTTTTTCCTGAGTGTGTATATTTCAGAAGGTATGTAGAGTTCTGTGCATGCTTATATGTGTGTACACATGAGCCTTTATCGGAGGCTGTGTCATAATGTATGTCATTTCTTAGACCTTATGTAAATTGACACTTTGACTCATCCAACATAAATTGTGGGAGTAATTCCATGCCCAGGAGAGCCACCCATAGTATTGTGCTGTATGCAGGGATGTTTCTTTTTATGGGCAGCTTGTAGACCCCCTTGCCGTTCCATTATCATCTCACAAAGGGTTTTGTGAGGTGGGGAGGATCTGATGTTGCATACTGAACAGTATAGAACAGGGAGCTAAGTGTAATCTGAGATATGAGTGAAGGGAATAGGCCTTGTATTCAGTGATTTTTATGGGCTGCTTGTAGACCCCCTTGCCGTTCCATTATCATCTCACAAAGGGTTTTGACTGACATGATTCAGAAGAATAACTGTTATTATATTGTACTGTGTTTGTAAACCCTTACATATATGCAGTGAAGTGATTAGCCTCAGGGAATATACAGAGCTGACACAAATCCTCCTACATAAGTTGTAGCTATTTGTCTGCAGCCCTCTCTTTTCTACATCAAATCAAAATCCAGAACCCTTTACAGCATTTATTAGCTTCAGTAGGCAGGGGGTGGGGATCTGATATCACATACTGAACAGCATAGAACAGGGAGCTAAGTGTAATCTGAGATCTGAGTGAAGGGAATAGGCCTTGTATTCAGGGATTTTTTTATGGGCCGCTTGTTAGACCCCCTTGCCGTTCCATTATCATCTTGCAAAGAGTTTTGACTGTCATGATTCAGAAGGATAACTATGTGATTATAATGTACTGTATGACAATTAAAGTGGTTGTAAACCCTTACATATACCTAGAAAAGGGACTCGCCTCAGGTAATATACAGAGATTAAACAAAACCTCCAACATAAGTTGTACCTGTTTATCTGTGGCCCCCTCTTGTCTGCATCAAATCAAAGTCCAGAACTTATACTGAATTTCTAAACTTTAGAAGACAGGGGGTGGGGATCTGATGTCACACACTGATAGATCTATACTCAAACAAAAAAGTTAGTGAAAAAATAAACAAAAAACGGGCAGACTCGATGGACTACTCAGTCTTTTTTCGGCCATCACTTTTCTAGGTTTCTATGTTTAACATCAAAGAGCAGGGTGCTGAGTGTAATCTGAGATCTGAGTGAAGGGAATAGACACACCCTCCCTCCTTCTCTCCCTTTACACTGTCTCATAGGTGACCATGCACAGCTGAGGCTGTCAATCACCTGCTGTGTGCTGGAGGGGCGAGGTAATATCCTGAGATTGCCTGGTGTCAGCATAGACTGTCAGAACTGACTAATGAGAGAGCAAACAAATCACACTCATTGCTTTGGATAGAGGCAAGTACACACTATCAAAAGATATATGCTTTGTTCATTTTTCATTTCAGAGGTTTACAGCCACTTTAACCCCTTGGAGGCTGCACCTCCCTGCCCTCCAACGGGTTTAGGATGCCGTGAGGCAGGGCGTGGTTTATGATCATGTGACTGCCATGATTGGCTTTCCATTAGCCGCTGGTAACGGTGCCCGGCGGGTGCAGGTCGCGTGCTCTCGGCACAGCTGTATTTGCACTAATGCGCGCAAATATGCGGCCGCTCAGTGACCAAGGCCCACCTGCTGAGAGGCCGCATATTTGTGTGCAGATGGCACCAAGGAGTTAATTTGGTTAGAAATGATTTAAATAATGATCTAGTTGCCCTAATTTAATTACCATACGAACAAATATGTTTAATCTCAGTTAAAATGGGAAAACATCAAAATTCAAAGAGCAGTAACCCTTTGCAACCAAGTTTAACGTGCTTGCACAAACTCGACCACTCACACAGTCATAACTCTGAATGTGAGTCCAGAGAGCTACACCCATGTAAAGGTCTACACATGTACCCGTGTACAGCTAGCGTGCAGCCATTTTTTACTATCAGCAGCCAAAAGCTGCAGCTGTTTCTCCCAGATATGGAAATACGCCTGCAATTTACATCAAAGGTCTCAAAGCTTCTATAAAGTGATCCCAACAAGATGAAAAAAATCTTAAAGCCAAGTTCCCTGCAATAAAAGATGTATTATACTCACCCCTCTCTCTTGACACTTCCGGGAATGTCGAATACCTTTTTCCTCCAGTGCAGCCCTATAGTTCCATCCTCTGACCCCTTACTTTACTACAGAATTCAGCCGTCACATAGGGTTCTGAGGATGAAACCACAGGACATGGTGGGAGACACAGACACCCGACATTCCTGGAAGTGTCAAATGCCAAAGAGAAAGAAGTGATTGTAATACTTAGGTTGGACTTGATGGACTTGTGTCTTTTTTCAACCTCACCTACTATGTAACTATGTAACTTCTATTGCCTGGAACTGGCTTTAGGATTTCATTTAAACTTGACGGGGTCTCTTTAAGTAAGTAAAAAGATGTTTCTTCATTTAAAAATGTTAGTGCCGGTGTGTGTTTGTGCTTGAATGTCTACATGTATTTATTTCCATATATGTTATATGTTTTTATCTGTCTTATTATCTGTATAATCTGTTTTTTTTTCTATATGTTGGTGTTTTTTCTACCATATGTATCCAATCATTATTGTAATGTACGGGTGACTGTATATAGTTTGTGTTTATATGTGTGTACATGAGTTAGATATGTGCACCTGCGTGTCACCAAAGTCTTACATTGATATATAAAGCATTTCATTTCATAGAAAGCATTTGGTGAGTGTTTGCCGTATGATGTAAAGTTGGTGCAATAATGCTGTTCTTTTTTTTTTTTCATACTTATCTTCATTTCTGCACTTTATTCTTATACGACAAAGAGTGAAATAGCATGTGTATGAATAACCGGCAAATATCTGTTGTTTTATTATGCTCTTTTTTTGGGGGCTGCTCGTAGACCCCATTACTGTTAAATTATCAATTTGCAGAGTACAGTCTATGGGGGTGTTGATTGACCTGATTCATAAGGATAACTACACTATATTGTCAAAAGTATTGGGGTGCCTGCCCTTACACACCCATGAACTTTAATGGCATCCCAGTCTTAGTCCGTAGGGTTGAATATTGAGTTGGCTCCGCCCTTTGCAGCTATAACAGCTTCAACTTTTCTGGGAAGGCTGTCCACAAGGTTTAGGAGTCTGTCTATGGGAATGTTTGACCATTCTTCCAGAAGCGCATTTGTGAGGTCAGGCACTGATGTTGGATGAGAAGGCCTGGCTCGCAGTCTCCACTCTAATTCTTCCCAAAGGTGCTCTATTGGGTTGAGGTCAGGACTCTGTGCAGGTCAGTCAAGTTCCTCCACTCCAAGCTCGCTCATCCATGTCTTTATGGACCTTGCTTTGTGCACTGGTGAACAGTCATGTTGGAACAGGAAGGGGCCATCCCCAAACTGTTCCCACAAAGTTGGGAGCATGAAATTGTCCAAAATGTCTTGATATGCTGATGCGCCCTCCTCCCCCAAACTGGAACTAAGGGACCAAGCCCAACCCTTGAAAAACAACCCCACACCATAATCCCCCCTTCACCAAATGATTTGGACCAGTGCACAAAGCAAGGTCCATAAAGACATGGATGAGCGAGTTTAGGGTGGAGGAACTTGACTGGCCTGCACACTGACCTCAACCCGATAGAACACCTTTGGGATGAATTAGAGCAGAGACTGTGAGCCAGACCTTCTCGTCCAACATCAGTGCCTGACCTCACAAATGCGCTTCTGGAAGAATGGTCAAACATTCCCATAGACACACTCCTAAACCTTGTGGACGGCCTTCCCAGAAGAGTTGAAGCTGTTATAGCTGCAAAGGTGGGCCAACTCAATATTGAACCCTACGGACGAAGACTGGGATGCCATTAAAGTTATGTGCTTATAAAGGAAAGTGTCCCAATACTTTTGACAATATAGTGTATGTGCTTTTAATGTACTGTATTAAAATTAGATTCATGAGAAAAAATGATTAAAAATAATTTAAACTAAAGCCCTAATTTTTCTTTTCTCTTCCAATAATTTTTATTGAGGATTCGAAAAGGATCACACAATTCCAATACTTAAACATAGGAAAGGAAGTATGCCAACATATAATAACAATACATCAAGGTTCAAAAAAAATTGAAGGTGTAACCTATGGATATATTTTGATAAGCACACCTCTTACAGCTCAATGAGCTATCACAAAATATTCAACAAAAAGATATATAGAGAGAGGAGTATACCTGTGCCCATTTTTCCTGTCGCTCCTGTAGGTGCAAAATGGAGATAGGGAATACGGGAAGACAAGACCATAAATCCATTGCATAGGTCCCCATGAGTCAGAAACCCAACGGGGGCGAGGGGGCATATCGGGAAGCCGTAACGGCTGTCAAAGTTCCGCCACATTCCCTCCCACACTACTGCTTGTAGCATAAGGTCTCTTACTGGAGGATCAAAAGGAACATATAAGAAAAAGAAAATTCAGAGAAAGAAACAGAAAGGGGGGGGGGGGGGGGCAGTAAAGAAGAAAGAAGAGAAGAAAAGGGAAGGGGAAGGAGAATAAAGTGAGAGGAAGAGTGCACCCCATCTTATCAGAACATGATGACCAACTAATATTATTTCATAAAGAATCCGATAAGTAATCAATTCAGGTAGGGCATTTTTTTTCATTGGGAACGCGGGGGAATGCACTGGATGTATGTACTGGCAGGGGGTGATGGGATGTGCTGGAGGATCTATGGATGCTGGCTACTGGGGGATCTATTGTTGCTGGGATCTTTTGTCGCTGCGGGATTTATTGTTCCAGGGGGCCTATTGTTGCTGGTAGGGAATTTTGTTGCTGGGGAGGGATCTATTGTTGCTAAGATCTATTGTCACTGGGGTCTATTGTTGCTGGTGGGGGGGTTGTTGTTGAGGGGGGTCTTATGCTGTAGGGATCATTGCTGGGAGGGACCTACTGTTGAGGAAGGGGTCTCCTGATGCTGGCTGCTGGGAGATCTATTGTTGCAGGTGGTGGGGTCTATTGTTTCATGGGATCTATTGTTGCTGGCTGGCTGTTGAGGGAAGGGTCTTCTATTTTTGTCGGGTGACGTTCTATTGTTGCAGCCTGCAGGAGATCTTTAGCTTTTCATGTTTTAATTAACAAATTGCTTAGCACCACAAAATGATACTTGGTTCTGTATTCAAGGAGTATGTCAAAGGGTTACTCAAAACAGGGAGTAACTTCACCTATTCTCTGAGAAAAAAAGCCCTGCATCCAGGACTTCCAAACGTTGTCAAAATAAGCCTGTTTGTCAAGTAAGGACAACTTATTTTTCAACATGGTCTAGGGCAGGGTTTCTCAACCAGGGTTCCTCCGGAGGTTGCTAGAGGTTCCTTGATCAACGAGCACTTTTTGTCTTTCAGATAAATTCCCATTGACACCATTGAACTTTTTAGCTATCTGAAAGGGGGTAATTCTTTGCAATGACCACATGTGTAAGGAGCATTCTTCCCACTGACCATCACACTAAGGTATCATGAGTTGTAGATATAATCATTTTTAGCAGGTGGTGTCCTGAGTCCAGAAATTTTTTTCAGGGGTTCCTCTGTGTTGAAAAGGTCGAGAAAGGCTGGTCTAGGGGGATCGTAGATGACTCCCAGGACCCGGCAATTACAATCTTAGCTGCCGTGAATATAAATGCCATAGGTTTCCTCATAAAGCCCTACTTTTTTATTAAAAGAGTAAATATTTTTAGGCCCAGTTAATATGGAAAAGGTTCAAATTTCAAAGAGCAGTAACCCTTTGCAACCAAATATAACTGGCTCTACACTGTTCCAACTTCACATACAATAATTCTGATAGCTTCAGGTTGCTAAGAGTTATTGCAGTTGACCCTTGCAAAGATTTATGAGCCCCTGTCTGACCATGTAACACAAAGAAGTCATGTCTTGGAAGTAGGCTTTTGTCTGGACTGGGATCTGAACCCACAATCTCTGCTGCATCTGGCAGTAGCTTTTCTTGCTGAGTCATCTGATCTGCTGGAAAGCATCTTGCATGATTCCTTTGGATAATCTTGCCTTGAATCTTGTTTCTGGTGAAAGTTGAACACCTTGCTCCTCCCATGAACTTCCTATTTATGCCATGCCTTTGCACTTCCTGTTTGCCAGATTATTGTGCTCTCTTAAGGGCTACTGGAGGTAAGAAGACATGGAACTCGTATTTGGAATAAAGGAGCCATGATTAGCAAAGAACCCTGGGTACAGCAGGCCCTGATTTATTCCTAGGAACTGGGCACCACTCCCCATGAAGCCCCTTGTGCCTCTCACTAAAGGCAATGATATAGGCACAGCTCACCAAATAAGTACAATGCATAGTTGTGTCATACATTTCCTCAATGGCAAATATAACAGATAAAACTCTCTGCATTTAAAAAAAAAACTGTTGCAGCTGCCAAAGGTTTCATCACCCCTTTTCACACTCGAATTGAATTTGGGTGAATGTGTCAATTACAAATCATGGGACTCGTTTTCAGGATTTACTAATTTGATGCACAAGGCTTTAATTTTCTTTTACGATTTATGACTTTGCAATTCTGAAGATTGTGTGCACGAACCCCATTGTTTTCTGCCCTTGTAGAATTCTTGCATATGTATTAGTGCAGGTGGTGGCCATTGGGCACCACATTCCTACATAAATCACATAATATAATAAATCCTTTAGTTGGATGAGGGAATTTTTTAGGTGCCAAAAATAAATGCCACATAAATTGTTACATAAAATATATTGTAATCCTTATTATGTTGCATATACACAATTAATTTTTAAATTGATGACTTAGTAGTAGTCCTCCAGAACATCGTACATAAGAATACATGTCAATGCTAACTGCCTCACCCCTACCTAACATAGCTATATGGTATACATAGAAAAAGTACTTTCACCCATTTCTGATGAATTTCATGTAGCAAAATCTCCAAGTAATCTCCAAGTAACCCAATATTGCCACTTGTACTCTGTAGAAGCTAACAATGAAATGTGTTAAGACCAACTGTGCCACCATACTTGGAGGCATACATACTGTACATACTTTGCTACATGAAATTCATCAGAAATTAGTGAAAGTACTTTTTCTACGTTTGGTGGCACAATCGGTCTCTACATGTTTCTGTTCGCTTCCTCACACTCAAGCGGCTATATTGGTCATATTGGTCATATATTGGTCAAGCGGCTACATTTTTTCGTTTTCAAACGTTTTTATTGTAGGAAAATATAACATTAGGGTGTACAGGCACTGTAGTGACATGAATCACAGTGGTAAGAAAGCATTTAACAGATAAATGAAATATCACACACAGTGCAAATCATATCTCATATAAGCGTACAAAGTGGGCCCATAAAATCATAGTAGTAAAATAAAAAAAGAAATAAAAAGACAAACAAGTAAAGAAAAAATGGGAAAATCTAAATCATACAATTGTGATCGATGTGTATTTCTAATGAAATAAGTTTACATTCAGGGAGTAAGACATCATGTGCCTATTATTGTAAGGATCTAATATATTGTGAAGGCCCTGGGGTGTCCCCTTAGTGTGTACTTAACAGATAAAGCTAACCCTCATTTTATAGAGGGTTCGCTGGAGCAACCGAGGGATCCTCCAGTCTATTGCTCAATAGATGAGCTGTCCAGATGTTCCATTTTCGGTCAAACATAGGCATGGAATCTAGGAGAGTATGATGTATTCTCTCCATAGACCTGATAGACTCCATACGAGAAATCACCTGTGACCAGGATATCTGGGGGCGCTTCCAGTTCAATGCTATTGCCCATTGAATTGCACTGAAGAGTGTGTGGATTAATTTTTGTAAGGGGTGGGGAACATCTGGAAGCTCCGCAAACAGCAGACACATCTGACTTGTCAAAGTAAGTGATATTCCTGAGAGAAGTCTGATAAGGGCTGTGGTTTTGTGCCAAACAGTGTCTAAGGCCTTACAACTCCAAAACATATGCAACAGCGTTCCCCTGTCCTGGCATCCTCTGAAGCATGTGCCAGCGACCAGGGGATATATTCTATGAAGACGCTCTGGAGTGTAGTACCATCTAGTGTGAAGTTTAAGCACTGTTTCCTTTATTGATACAGAACGTGTACATTTGTGCATGTTATCTAGCATGTCCTGCCAATCTCCGTCAGGAATCTCTTGGGCCAACTCCGCCTCCCAAGCCACCATCGCCAACGACTTCCGAGGGGAGCTGTGGTCATTAAGGTATCTATAAAGTTCTGAGATCGTCCCCCTATCTCTCGCCTCCTCGCCACACAAACGTTCAAATGGGGTTTTCGACACCTCCACTCCACCCCTCAAAAGGGCCGAGTAGAAGTGCCGAATTTGCAAGTATTGGTGGAACTCGGATCTACCCATCCCATAGGTCTGCTGCAGGTGGGTGTAGGAGCAGAAGGAGGTGTTCTGCAGCAGAGAAGCGAGGTCCACCAAGCCCAATGCAATCCACTTAAGATATGGCAGGTTGGAGGAAAAAGCTGGGGGAAATGAGGGTTCTCCCAAAAAAGAGGACAAGAGGGGGACGTCAGAATGCAACCTAAACTTTTTACGGTAAAGGGACCATAGATAGAGTGATTGACCTACGATGTTGTTCAATGGGGTAATATCTTTAGGAGAAACTGAGCTGGACCAGAGAAGGCCAGGGAGGTAGTATGGAGTTATTGAGATCCGCTCAAATTGTAGCCATGGCACCGAGGTCGGGGAGGAATGCCACTGCGCCATTTGGGTAAGCCGAGATGCCAGGAAGTATTTCCATAAGTCCAGGCATCCCAAACCCCCCCTCCTCTGGGCTCTATACATCAGTGCCCGACCCACTCGCGGCTTTTTGTTTTGCCATATAAATCTGAGCAGGTCTATCTGAACCCTCTGAAGAATTGATCGTGAGACATATAGAGGTAGGGATCTGAAGAGGAATAGGAGTTTAGGGAGGATATTCATTTTTACTGCTTGGATTCTCCCTAGGAAAGATATGTGATAGAAGGACCATTGATTTAACAAGAATTTGACATTGGAAAAAGCTGGGGGGTAGTTCAATGAGTATAACTGTTTCAAAGAGGGGGCCAATTTAACTCCCAGGTATTGTAGAGAGACATGGTTCCATGAGAATTTAAATTTTTCTGTTAGGGTGGTCAATAGGGGTTGCGGAAGGTGAATTGGTAGAGCCGAACATTTGGAGGGGTTAACGCATAGGCCTGATATTTTATGGAAAGAGTCAAGGGAGGACATAAGGTTAGGGAGGGAGAGTAAGGGGTCTGAGATGAATAGTAGTACATCATCTGCGTACAGGCTAAGTTTAAATTCCTGATCTCCCTTTCTGTATCCCCTGATGTTTGGGTCATTAGAGATGGATCTAGACAGGGGCTCCATAGCCAGCGTGAACAAAAGCGGGGATAAAGGACACCCCTGTCTAGTGCCACACCCCAGAGAGAAATAATCTGAATAGCATCCTGGAAGTTTAATTCGGGTTTTTGGGTTATAGTAAAGGGCCTTAAAGCCATGTAAAAATGCCCCGTTAAACCCAAATCTGGCCAACACTGTATCTAAATACGTCCAGAGGACACAATCAAATGCTTTGTTTATATCTAAACTTAAGAGCAATACTGAGGTGGAGTTCATATGGGCATCCTGTAAAATGTCAGTGGCCAAACGTATATTGTCTGTAATCTGTCTCGATGGGATGAATCCGGTTTGATCGGGCGATATCAAGGTTGTAATTACCTTGGCTAACCTGTCGGCCAAGATCCTACCGAATATTTTAAGATCGTTATTAATAACCGAAATGGGGCGGAAATTTTGGGGTAGGGTATGATCTTTACCAGGCTTGGGAATAAGGGACATGTTGGCCAATAGCATTTCTTCAGGGAAACTTTGTCCTTCAAGTATTTGATTAAACATATTAGTGAGTGTGGGGAGTAGGGATTCAGCGAACTTTTTGTAATAAACGGGAGAGAAACCATCAGGGCCTGGGGCTTTAGAGGGTTTGAGAGAGGAGATAATAGAGGCCACCTCCTCCGACGAGCACGGGGCATTTAGGATGTCCAATTGCTCCTCTGAAAGTCGAGGGAGCGAGAGGGAATCCATCCACGACTGCATAGGGGGAGGGCGTGAAGGGTCCGGGCCGGAAAATAGTTTTTGATAGAAGGTGGAGAAGATCTGCAAAACATGTTTTGGATGAGAGGTTACGTTGCCATGGCTATCTTTTAGTTTATAGAGATGTGTCGGTTGGGTAGATTGTTTAAGTTTTCGCGCAAACATCGTGGAGGCAGAGTTACTGTATAGAAGGAAGCGGGCTTTAGACCATCTAAGAGACTTTTCTATTTGATCTGATAGTATATCATCTAGGGCCCTTCTTTTTTCTGTGATTTGAAGGAGCAATTCCTGTGTGGGAGTCTGCGTGTGTCTATGATAAAGTTGTTCCAGTTCTAGGGTAAGTTTGTGGGTGTCCTGTTGTTTCTGTCTTTTTTGGGTCGTGGAAATCTCTATTAGATGGCCCCTCATCACAGCCTTGTGGGCAGCCCACAGAGAGGTAGGGGAAATGTTCTCTACATTATTAAGCCTGAAATATTCGTTAAGACGTTCTACCAACTGAGCCATAATCACAGGATCCGTGAGTAGTGCGTCATTGAGGCGCCAGGACCTGGCTGTATGGGGGAGGCCCAAGCATGAGATATGGGTGGATACAAGGTGGTGATCCGACCATGGGCACACGTGAATGTTGGCAGTAGTTGAGTTCACTGTCAGAGAGGGGGTGCCAAAAATATAATCTAAACGAGAGTAGCTGTCATGGGGGTGGGAGTAGAACGTATATTCCCTAGAGCCGACATTGTGGGCTCTCCATATATCTATAAGTTGGGAAGATTTTAGGGAGTGTTGAAGGGATTTGGGGAAGGCCTGGGACGTTGGACATGTTCGGCTTCTATCAAGACCTGAGTGGGCAACTAAATTAAAGTCCCCCCCAATTAGCATATGAGGGGAATGGAACTTATCTAATGTTAGGAATAATTCCTTAAAAAATGTTGCCTGTGAGGTGTTAGGGGCATACACTGAGGCTATAGTTAGAAGCTTGTTTTGGATGGTACCCTGAGCTATTACAAAACGACTGTTGGGATCTCTATAGATCTTTTGAGCCTGAAACATCACAGAGTTTTTGATAAAGATGGCCGCCCCTCTAGACCTGGACCCATGAGTAGTGAAGTAGCTTTGGTTAAAAGATTTGTCAAAATGTGATGGGTGATTATCTCTAGAGAAGTGCGTCTCTTGGAGCAAAATTATATCAGCCCCCAGAGATTTATACATTTTGAATGCTTTCCTTCTCTTCTGGGGGGTATTAAAACCTTTAACGTTATGGGAAATTATATTAATACCCATGGTTATTTCTGGAAAATTCGCTAGAGTCAGTAAGGGGTCCAGGCTGAGAGGGAGCCGCCAAACAACAACCCGGCCTCCTCAGAGGCATTGCATAGCTTAGACGCACAGCCCAATAGGGCTGCACGTATCGGAACCCTGAGCACATACATCACTAAAGTAAAGCCAGTAGATTCGAATAACATAAAAAGAAAATAAAAACATAAAATCATAACCATAGAAAAATAGAATAACTAGAGGCCTGGAAACTAGGCCCGAAAAAGGCCAAACATAGCTTCGGGGGGTCATGGGGAAAAACATCCCATGGACCCAAAAAAAAATGTCCATTCGGACCATTAGGTCCGACACTCTGAGCGGTAAAGTTCGTGTCATCCGTTCAGACATAAATTCTGCTGAGGAATTTACCTGTGGGGAATCTACCAGCTTCGACATCACTAACCAGACGAGAAGCCAGTCAGTTCTCATTGAAAAGGAGTGTGGGGACAATCATGCGGACGCATCCGGGAGACCGTAATGAGCCGGGAGAGTCCAATGTTCTCTAAGCATGACGGGAGATGCTCCAATTTCGATGCCCTGGTGGGAGAGAGACAAAGAGAAAAACAGGGGTAGGGGAAAAGCAAAAAAAAGAGGAGAGACAAAAAAAAAAAAAGGGAAAAAGTGTGCCTCGATGTCAGTCACGGCGTTGATCGTGGCGGTCTCTTCTAGGTGGAGGGGTTACCCAAATAGCTGAGTGACGTGGAGTGGAGGGTAGTCTGGGGAGGGAAGCCGCATCGAGGAGGCCCATCTTCACAAGCAATTCCTTTCCCTCCATCGGCGAGGTTACGGTGTATGTTGTTCCGTTGTGAGGCACCTGGAGCTTGAATGGGAAGCCCCAGCGATAGCGAATACTGGCAGCCTGGAGAACCGAAGTAACTTCCTTCATCCTTCTGCGCTTATCCAGGGTGGTGGGGGAGATGTCAGGGTAGATTTGAATCTGGGTACCTTCCAGACGAATACTTGGGCTGTTCCGCGAGGCTCTGAGTATTTCCTCTTTGATCAGGAAGTCCTTAAGACAGAGTACTATGTCTCTTGGTGGTTTTTCTGGGGGAGGGGGGGGGGCGAAGGGCCCTGTGGATCCTATCGCAGGAGAAGGCTGATAGTGGGGAGTCTGGTAAAAGGGATTGGAAAATCTTCTGTATTGTGGGTAGTAGATCCGTAACCGACTCAGGCACTCCGCGTACCCTGAGATTGTTGCGGCGGTTTCTGTTGTCAAGGTCCTCGATGTGGGCTTGTAGCTGCAGGACCGT
Source organism: Lithobates septentrionalis (assembly GCA_037952835.1). Classification (NCBI taxonomy): domain Eukaryota; kingdom Metazoa; phylum Chordata; class Amphibia; order Anura; family Ranidae; genus Lithobates; species Lithobates septentrionalis. Next base: position 144,305 of record JBBDGP010002704.1, read on the forward strand.
TTCAGATAGGGACTCATGTTCCTTCCTTAGGTCAGAACACACTAAGGAGAGCTCATCGTGTTTAGTCTCAAGCAAATCAGTTCTGCTACCCAGGGCCGCAATCTCCAGGGACAGCGTGTTGGTAGACTTGTGGAGCTCAGATTGAAATTTCTGGGCGATCTTGTCATACATTAGCGTCAGGCTCTCATCCAGATCAGCTTTAGTAAGTTGAAATGAGTACTCACTGTCTCCCTGGGAGTGCGGTGGTGAGGGAGCCGCTGCAGGAGAATGTGCCTGAGTCTGTGTCTTTCGGGCGCCATCTTGGGCCTGCATGCTTCTCTCCTTCTCTCTCAGCAAATACGTCGTTAAGGATCTTTGGGCCGGTTTTCCACGGCGATTTCTGGTGCCCGTCATGCGCTGAGTGTTCCGCCGGGGGTGCGGGGGAAAGTTAGGTAGATTGTGTGTGTTGATCGCCCCGGGGAAGTGCCGTTAGTCTCCGTGGCTCACGGAGCTCTCAGCCCTTGCTTCCTCCTCGGTTCGCGCCGCGCATGCGCCCCCGCGGCTACATTTTTTAAAATGATGGCACAATGTGTGTCTTGACCTCCTCCTCCCAGCAGTCCCACACAAGGGGATAGATCCATTGGTTCCCAGTGTTGGTGTAGTGTTGAAACTAATCACATGCCATCATTTAAAATACCAATATTGCTTTTTGTTCTCCTGAGGAAGCAAACAGTGAAACGCGTTGAGACCAATTGTCCACCATACGTAGAGATTTTGCTACATGATATTTATCAGAAATTAGTGAAAGTACTTTTTCTATGTATAGTGGAACAATCAGTCCCAATGAATTTCTCTGACTTTGGTATTTAAAACAATGGTCTCCTCCTCCTGGTGGTCCCACAAGGGGTGTAGTGTTGAAATGAATCACATACTGTGGTTTTAAATCCCAATATTGCCTCTTGTCCTCCTGAAGAAATTAACAGCAAAACTCATTAAGACTGACTGTACCACCATACTTGGAGATTTTTTTACATCAAGTTCATCAGAAATGAGTGAAAATACACTTTCTATGTATGGTGGCACAGTCGGTCTCAACACATTTCTCTGTTCGTTTCTTCAACAGAACAAGAGACAATATTGGGTTTTAAATAGAGTTGGGCCAAACACCCCTAGTTTGGTTTGCACCAGAACTCTCGAACATCACAAAAGTTCCAACCCCAACCCCGAACCCTATTGAAGTCTATGGGACCTGAACTTGAAAAATCTAAAGTCCCCATTTTTAAAGCTTATATGCAAGTTATTTGCCATAAAAGAGTATGGGGGTCCAGGTACTGCCCTGGGGGACATGTATCAATGCAATTTAAAAAAAAATATATATAGTTTTTACAGGAGCAGTGATTTTATGATGCTTAAAGTTAAACAATAAAAAATGAAAAATTTCTTTAATCATAGTGCCTGGGGTGTCACATTAGTCTGCCTATATAGTGGCACATCTGTACCATGTATGGAACCTGCTGCAGCAAAACTGATATTTATAAAGAAAGAAAAATTAAATTTAAATTGCCACCAATACAATACCATGGCAGCTGAAACAAAAATGTTTTTTAAAAATGGCGTGGGGGTCCCCCCCAAAACATACCAGGCCCTTTGGGTCTGGTATAGATTTTAAGGGGAACCCCATGCCAATTTTTTTTTTAAAAACAGCATGAAACAAACATTTTTAAAAAATGGCATGGGTGTCCCCCCAAAATCCATACCAGACCTTTATCCAAGCATGCTAGGAAAGGTGGGGACAAGCGCCCCCCCCCTCCTGAACCATACCAGGCCCCATGTCCTCAACAAGGAGGGGTGCTTTGGAGCGGGGGGCTCTGCCCCCACCCCCAAGCACCTTGTCCCTATGTTGATGGGGACAAGGACCTCTTCTCGACAGCCCTGGGCGGTGGTTGTGGGGGTGTGCGAGCAGGGGGCTTATCTGAATCCCGGCCCCCCCTGCTATGTGAAAAACGATGGGGTATGTACCCCTACCCATTCACCAAAGAAAGTGTCAAAAATAAATTAAGACAGAAGGCAGTTTTTGACAATCCCTTTATTAAAATTTTTTTTTAAAAATGTCCCCCTGATGTAGATCCATCGTTAACCACGACGTCCACCGCACCGCTAAACCTGAAAAAAAAAAACCGCTCCGCCCGCGAGGAAAGCTAACACTTGAATGTCTGCTCTGCTGTTTGACAGTTCTTAAATAGGTAAGGGACGGGGGCTATCTGGTGATGTGACCTGGTGGCACCGCCTCCTTGTGTCATCACCTGGGTGACATCACAGGGGGCTGTGCCACCAGGTCACGTCACCAGGTGGCCCCACCCCTTACCTATTTATGAACTGTCAAATGGCAGAGCAGGCATTCGGTGGATAGCCTTCCTCGTGGGCGAAGCGTTTTTTTTTCTTTTTCCAGATTTGGTGGGCGCTATGATTGGTGATGGATCTACATTGGGGGACATACCTCCTGTCTTTATTTTTGACACTTGTATTATGTACCCCATACTCATTCACATAGTGGGGGAGGCGGAATCTTGGGGCCCTTGTTAAAGGGGGCTTCCAGATTTTGATAAGCCCCCTTCCCTCAGACCCCCACAACCCCAGCCCAGGGTTGTTGGGAAGAGGCCCTTGTCACCCCCATGTTGAAGGCATGTGACTTGGTACGGTTCAGGAGGGGGTGGGGTGCTTGCTCGCCCTCCCTTTCTTGCCCTGTCAAGCTGCATGCTCGGATAAGCATCTGGTATGGGTTTTGGGGGGACCCCACACCATTTTTTTATTTTGGCATGGGTTTCCCCTTAATTTGGAGAGGGGCCCCCCATGCCATTTTTTTTCACTTTTTTCTTTTCCCGGCAATGTTCTTTTTTTCATTCAGTTGTCAGCAGGGAAGTCCGTTAACAGCTGATGACTCATCCGTTGTTAAGGACGCAGCAGCTGGCTTCCTGGCCCGCTGCTTAACCACCCGCTAATCACTGTGCCCTGATTGAGCAAAGCCTTGTCCAATTAGGGCTTAGAATGCACTGTGCAGCGAGCAGCGCATTGTGGGGTGCTTGGCAGGCTAACACCCTGCCGAGCACCCCGCACCAAATCATTTGGTGGAGGGGGGATTATGGTATAGGGTTGTTTTTCAGGGGTTGGGCTTGGCCCCTTAGTTCCAGTGAAGGGAACTCTTAAGGCGTCGCATACCAAGACATTTTGGACAATTTCATGCTCCCAACTTTGTGGGAACAGTTTGGGGATGGCCCCTTCCTGTTCCAACATGACTGCCCACCAGTGCACAAAGCAAGGTCCATAAAGACATGGATGAGCGAGTTTAGGGTGGAGGAAGTTGACTGTCCTGACCCCAACCCGATAGAACACCTTTGGGGTGAATTAGAGCGGAGACTGTGACTCAGGCCTTCTTGTCAAACATCAGTGCCTGACCTCACAAATACACTTCTGGAAAAACGGTCAAACATTCCCATAGGCACACTCCTAAACACTGTGGACAGCTTTCCCAGAAGAGGTGAAGCTGTTATAGCTGCAAAGGGTGGGCCAACTCAATATTGAACCCTACGGACTAATAGGGCGTACACACGGTCGGACTTTGTTCGGACATTCCGACAACAAAATCCTAGGATTTTTTCTGACGGATGTTGGCTCAAACTTGTTTTGTCTACACACGGTCGCACAAAGTTGTCGGAAAATCCGATCGTTCTAAACGCGGTGATGTAAAACACGTACGTCGGGACTATAAACGGGGCAGTGGCCAATAGCTTTCATCTCTTTATTTATTCTGAGCATGCGTGGCACTTTGTCAGTCGGATTTGTGTACATACGATCGGAATTTCTGACAACGGATTTTGTTGTCGGAAAATTTTATCTCCTGCTCTCCAACTTTGTGTGTCGGAAAATCCGATGGAAAATGTCAGATGGAGCCCACACACGGTCAGAATTTCCGACAACACGCTCCGATCGCACATTTTCCATCGGAAAATCCGACCGTTTATACGGGGCATAAGACTGGTATGCCATTAAAGTTTATGTGCGTGTAAAGGCAGGTGTCACAATACTTTTGACAATATAGTGTATATAGAGATTTTTCTATAATAAATGATTAAGTATTTTTTTTATATTTGTACTATATAGTTATCTTAGGTGGCAATCAGGCAATTAGCATTGACATGCTTTCTTGTGGACTATGTTCTAGAGATATAGGGAAAGTCATCTATTTTTTTTGTGTGTGTATGCAATGCAATAAAGAATACGATGTATTTTTTTTTTGTTTCAAAATTTTTTATTCATGGAACAATGTATTTTATGTTACAATTTGTGTAGCGTTTATTTTTGGCACCTAAAAAAATCCCTTATCCAACTAAAGAAATGTTTTCCATGATGCTTGTTAGAATTCTTACACTCAATTTATAACGTTTGCCGATTTTTTTTTTATTGCATGCATTAACCTCTACATTTTGTAAACTCCGTTATAAGAATTGGATTTATTTAAGTGAAATTGCAGTGATTTTCAGGACTTGTCATTTTACCTCCTGAAAGCCGAACGTTTTCAGGTTTCAGAAACTTAGGCCTACGTATCGAGCGACACTCGGTGCCTTCTTCCTCCCAGGAGACGGAGTGGAGGAAGACAAGTGAATTGAGCATATTGCTGGAGTCGATCCGTCTGTCTCAATCAATCTAATCCCCCCCCCTCCTCCCCCCCCTCCCCCGCCTCCCTGTGCTCCATTCGGGATGAAACCGCAGAGGATCTGTAAAAAAAAAGTCAGAGCGTATAATGAAGTGTCTTATTAACCAGTCCCCATTAAACTGTCACTTGTACTTAGCGGCCGATCTGTGCAGCCACGGGGAAATAAAAAAATATATCCCGCATCGCTTGACAGGGGCCTATTACTCCGAGCGGCAGGTTATTGGCAGACGCAAAATACTAGAGTGCGGTGGCACGGTGCGCGGGTCACAGGTCACTCCCCGCAGGGACTGACTGCATGATTAATATGTTTTCCGACAGCTTTTATGTATTTTTTTCTCTTTCCATTGTGTCACATGAGTGATCTTCTCGTAGCGAATAGGTGAGAAATCGCCAAACATGAGTTGCAGCAAATCTTTTCAGCTACCGTCATAAACAGTCATGTTGCTAGAGGCCGGTATTCAAATCAGCTAATCATTGCTGAGAATTTGGGTTCAAAACTTGAAAGGTATGAAAACCTGAACATTGAGCTTTTCCTATTGGCTCCCTTTCGGTCTGTTAAATATCACATTGAAAGTGTTTTCATTTACAGTGTCTCACATTTTTGTAAATATTTTCTTCTATCTTTTCATGTGACAACACTGAGGAAATGACACTTTGCTACAATGTAAAGTAGTGAGTGTACAGCTTGTATAACAGTGTAAATTTGCTGTCCCCTCAAAATAACTCAACACACAGCCATTAATGTCTAAACCGCTGGCAACAAAAGTGAGTACACCCCTAAGTGAAAATGTCCAAATTGGGCCCAAAGTGTCAATATTTTGAGTGGCCACCATTATTTTCCAGCACTGCCTTAACCCTCTTGGGCATGGAGGTCACCAGAGCTTCACAGGTTGCCACTGAAGTCCTCTTCCCCTCCTCCATGACGACATCACGGAGCTGGTGGATGTTGGAGACCTTGTGCTCCTCCACCTTCCATTTGAGGATGCCCCACAGAGGCTCAATAGGGTTTAGGTCTGGAGACAGGCTTGGCCAGTCCATCACCTTTACCCTCAGCTTCTTTAGCAAGGCAGTGGTCGTCTTGGAGGTGTGTTTGGGGTTGTTATCCTGTTGGAATACTGCCCTGCGGCCCAGTCTCTGAAGGGAAGGGATCATGCTCTGCTTCAGTAGGTCACAGTACATGTTGGCATTTATGGTTCCCTCAATGATCTGTAGCTCCCCAGTGCTGGCAGCACTCATGCAGCCCCAGACCATGACACTCCCACCACCATGTCTGACTGTAGACAAGACACACTTGTCTTTGTCCTCCTCACCTGGTTGCCCCCACACACGCTTGTCACCATCTGAACCAGATAAGTTTATCTTGGTCTCATCAGACCACAGGACATGGTTCCAGTAATCCAAGTCCTTAGTCTGCTTGTCTTCACTAAAATGTTTGTGGGCTTTCTTGTGCATCATCTTTAGAATAGGCTTCCTTCTGGGATGACAGACATGCAGACCAATTTGATGCAGTGTGCGGCGTATGGTCAGAGCACTGACAGGCTGACCCCCCCACCCCTTCAACCTCTGCAGCAATGCTGGCAGCACTCATACGTCTATTTCCCAAAGACAACCTCTGGATATGACGATGAGCATGTGTACTCGACTCCTTTGGTGGACCATGGTGAGGCCTGTTCTGAGTGGAACCTGTCCTGTTATACCGCTGTATGGTCTTGGCCACCGTGCTGCAGCTCAGTTTCAGGGTCTTGGCAATCTTCTTATAGCCTAGGCCATCTTTATGCAGAGCAACAATTCTTTTTTTCAGATCCTCAGAGAGTTCTTTGCCATGAGGTGCCATGTTGAACTTCCAGTGACCAGTATGAGAGAGTGAGAGCGATAACACCAAATTTAACACACCTGCTCCCCGTTCACACCTGAGGCCTTGTAACACTAACGAGTCACATGACACCGGGGGAGGGAAAATGGCTAATTGTGCCCAATTTGGACATTTTCACTTAGGGGTGTACTCACTTTTGTTGCCAGCGGTTTAGACATTAATGGCTGTGTGTTGAGTTATTTTGAGGGGACAGCAAATTTACACTGTTATACAAGCTGTACACTCACTACTTTACATTGTAGCAAAGTGTCATTTCTTCAGTGTTGTCACATGAAAAGATAGAAGAAAATATTTACAAAAATGTGAGGGGTGTACTCACTTTTGCGAGATACTGTATCTGTTCGATATGTGCAAAAAAAAATAAAAAATTCCTGCTGATCCTGCCAGAAATCTTGTGGGCTTAGAGGGGAAGAAAAAGAACCGCTGCTCCAGGTACATATATCAATCCTAAATGGAACCTCTCTCAGAGTGCCAGCCCCGGCCCGCCTTCCGTGGTAAACTTGAAAAAAAAAAGGGCTGCACAGCCAGAGCTACTGATTGCCTTTGATTAAAACGATTGTTTGAAACGCGTCTACGTGACTTTATGTTGGTGTCTTTGGTGTTACCACGGTGATCAATAAAAAGGCAATCGATACTTCTGGATGTGCAGCCGTTTCTTTTTGTTTTCTTCAGGCTTAGAGGGGAACTCCACTTTCCTGGGGAAAAAAAATAGCAAATAAAGAAAAAATAATCTAACGTGTACAATTGGGATACAAGTCATATTGTAATTGAATGTTATTAAAAATGGCCTTTCCTTTTCAATCTGCAGCAGCTGTCTTTTTCTATAAATGCAATATGGCTACATGGAGTTGTTCTGTACACAGAGTGGGTCCTGACCACTCCCCAGAAACATCATTTCCTGCTTGTGTGATTGGCTCACCAATTTTCCCAGGAGTCTGCCTAAGATACAAGTCAGATTTCAGGCATCCCCTGCAACAAAAATATCATTTTTGGTGAGATATTTCCTATAGGAACACGTCTAAAGGGATGCAGGCCCAGCAGATTTCCTCATTAGTGCCCTGCAGCTGCCACAGCTGACTGATAATTATGAAACCCCTCCCATTAGACCCACTCAGTACAGAGACACAGACAAACACACAGGGATTTCTTCAGAATAAAAACAGGTAGGAATCTGCAACAAAGGTTGTTATTATCCTTGCAATGTACATCGATCACCCAGAGGGGAATGTTTATTTCTTAACAAAAGTGGAGTTACACTTTAACCCCTTGCTTCCCTGCCCATAGTCAAATGACGTCCGCAGGAGGGACCTCCCATCCTGGGCGGGCGTCATACGACGGGAGCCGGTGTGTGTGCCTGGCGACCGCAATGTCCGCCGGGCACCTGAGATTGCTGGTCACTGAGCAGAGATGTGGATCTGTGTGTCTGTAAATATGCAGATCCACATCCTGTCAGGGGAGAGGAGACCGATCGTGTGTTCCCAGTACAGAGGAACACCGATCGGTCTCCTCCCCTTGTGAGCCCCCTCCCCCTACAGTTAGAATCACTCCCCTAGGGAACACATTTAACCCCTTGATCGTCCCCCTAGTGTTAACCCCTTCCCTGCCAGTGACATTTATACAGTAATCAGTGCCTTTTTATAGCACTGATCGCTGTATAAATGTGAATGGTCCCAAAATAGTGTCAAAATTGTCCAATGTGTCCGCCACAATGTCACAGTCACGATAAAAATCACAGAATGCCACCATTATTAGTAAAAAAAAATAATAATAATAAAAATTGCCATAAATCTATCCCCTATTTTGTACACGCTATAACTTTTGCGCAAACCAATCAATATACGCTTATTGCGTTTTTTTTTTGTTTTTGTTTTTTTTACCAAAAATATGTAGAAGAATACATATCGGCCTAAACTGAGGAAATGTTTTATTTTTTTTAAACTGGGATATTTATTATAGCAAAAAGTAAAAAATACTATTTTTTTTTCAAACTTGTCACTCTTTCTTTTGTTTAATGCGTAAGAAATAAAAAACGCAGAGGTGATCAAATACCACCAAAAGAAATCTATATTTATGGGGAAAAACTTATGAAAATTTCCTTAGGGTGCAGTGTTGCATGACCGTGCAATTGTCGTTCAAAGTGCGACTGCGTTGAAAACTGAAAATTGGCCTGGGCAGGAAGGGGGTGAAAATTCCCGGTGTTGAAGTGGTTAACAATTCCTGTGCTTTTCACCTGTGCTGATTTCTAATAATAATAATAATAATAATTGTTATTATTATTTGATATTATAATTATTATTATTATTATTATTATTATTATTATTTTATAATAATATTATTATTTTATTTTTGTGTTTTTTTAACCCAATAGATGAATTGAATTGGTGTGGTTTATTATTTTTAGAATTTTTATACTTCCAATATTATTGGCTGTTGGGTATTTGGTTTTAAATATGACCCCTAGAAGTGTTTTATTATATCTGTTCGATATGTGAAAAAAAAAATACTTGTTGATCCTGTCAGAAATCTTGTTGGCTTATAAGTTCTTGTGCTCCCTGCCTGTGTTGATTTCTTATTATTGTATTATTATTATTATTATTATTATTATTATTAATATTATAACAATAACATATTATTATTGTTTATTTTTATTATTATTATTATTTTTATTATTATTGTTTTTTTTAACCAATTGATGAATTGAATTGGTGTGGTTTACTATTCATATTGAGTAATCATGTTCTCCCTTTTGTCTGGGGTTTTTGTATATTGATTATCTATGCAATGCTACCTGAATTTCTTTTTTTTGCTATCGGGTATTCGGTTTTAAATTTGACCCCTAGAAGTGTTTTATTATATCTGTTCGATATGTGCAAGAAAAATACCTTCTGATTCTGCCAAAAATCTTGTGGGCTTATAAATTCCTGTGCTCTCCACCTGTGCTGATTCCTTATTAAATTATGATTATTATTATCAATAAAAATAATAATAACAATAATAATAATAATAACTTATTATTTGTAGTATTTTTATTTACTTTTATTACTATTATTTTATTATTAGTGGGGTTTTTTTACCGAATTGATTTGTTGAATTGGTGCGGTTTATTATTCATATTTATTAGGCTCTCCACCTGTGCTGATTTCTTATTATTTTCTTATTATTATTATTACTATTATTAATAATAATAATAGTAATAATAACGTCTTCTTCCTATTATTATTATTATTTATTTATTTTTTATTTATTGTTATTATTATTTTTATTATTATTGCTTTTTACCCAATTGATTCATTAAATTGTGGTTTATTATTCATGTTTATTATTCATGTTCTCACATTTGTGGTTTTTGTATATTTATTATCTATTCAATGCTACCTGAAATTAGTTTTTGTACTTCCAATACTATTGGGTATCTGGTTTTAGATATGACCCCTGGGAGTGGCTATTGCATTGATAAAGGATTGATATAGAGATGTCCTTGTGTTTTTTTCAAGCCCTGATGAAGGGGGCACCCTTGGACCCCCAAAACACGTTGGTTACTTTTTGGATCTTCTCCCTGACTTCTATTGGAATATGGACCTCTTAGCAGTGGTGTGGCATTTCGTGTTCTCATGTTTGTCTGAGGTTTTTGTATATTGATTATTTAATTCAACGCCTGAAGTGAATTTCTATACTTCCAATACTATTAGATGTTAGATATTTGGTTTTAAATATGACCCCTAGGAAGGGATATTGTATTGATATAGGATTGCTATGGAGATGTCCTTAGGTTTTTTTTTATAAGGCTGATAAAGGGGGGACCCACAAAATCCGTTGGTTACTTTTTGGATTGTGTCCATGACTTTTATTTGAATAAAGTTGCACTTGGACCTCTTTGCAGTGGTGTGACACTTCATTTTTTTATTGTTGTGCTGATTTCTTATAAGGTACATTGTTTGCAGCCTTCTGCCAGTTGTTACTTGTGACTGCTGCTCAGGTCTCTGCTTTACACACCTGACCCCATTAGTGGACTTCACAGCTGGGCCAGAACCACGTTTTTTTTTTTTTTTTAAAGAAAAACAGTTTCACAAATTTAAAAAAAAAACATTAAAGTTAGCCCAATTTTTTGTATGATGTGAAAGATGATGTTACGCCGAGTAAATAGCTCAAATGGGAAAAAAAAAAAAGCCTACAATTATCGGTTGTTAGGGGCAGGGCCGCCAGATCCTTAACAACTGATGTCAACAGGGGAACCCCACGGAGTCAGCTGAAGTGTAAACAAAGTCCCAGCAATTGGAGCTGTCAAACAAAAAAAAAAGAAAAAAGCTGGGCAGTGTTTATCAACAACATTGCTCAGCCACTGAAACAGAAAGATAAAAAGAAACATTGTTTGTTTTTGTATCTTTCTGTTTATTCATCTACAGATCAAAGGGATGAATTTCAATCTGCAGATGAATTCAGTTTAACCTCGTGCTGACCAGCTGCCGTCATACTGCGGCAGGTTGACACGGCAGCTGCAACCGCCGTAGGTGTACCTTGGCCGCTTTAAGAGCCATAGGGGCACGCACACACGCCCGCGGCGCGATGCCGGAGCCGATGCATGCGGCCGACGGCCGCGATGTTGGCCGGCGACCCGTGATCGCTCCTCAGAAAGCCAGAATGGGGATCTGTCAATGTAAACAGACAGTTTTGGGGAAGTAGAGAGAGGTCTGCTGTTCCTAGTGATCAGGAACAGCGACCTTTCTCTACTCCCAGTCAGCCCCCCCCCCCAACAGTTAGAAACACCTCCCTAGGGAACACTTAACCCCTTGATCGCCCCCTAGTGTTAACACCTCCCCTGCCAGTGACATTTATACAGTAATCAGTGGCTATTTTTAGCTCTGATAAATGTCAGTAATGGTCCCAAAAAAGTGTCAGAGAGTCCGATCTATCCACTGCAATGTCGCAGTCCCACTAAAAATCGCAAACCACCATTACTAGTAAAAAAAAAAAAGTTATAATAAAAATGCCATAAATATATCCCCTATTTTGTATACGCTATAACTTTTGCGCAAACCAATCAATATACGCTTATTGCGATTTTCTTACCAAAAATATATAGAAGAATACATATTGGCCTAAACTGATGAAGAAATTTTTTTTTGTTACTGTTTTTTTTTTGGGGATATTTATTATAGCAAAAAAAGTAAAAAATTGTGTTGTTTTTTTTAAAATTGTCGCTCTTTTTTTTTCTTTTTAACGCAAAAAACAAAAACTGCAGAGGTGATCAAATACCAAAAGAAAGCTCTATTTGTGGGAAAAAAAGGACATAAATTTTGTTTGTGTACAACATCGCACGACCGCGCAATTGTCAGTTAAAGTGATGCAGTGCTGTATCGCAAAAAATGGCCTGGTCAGGAAGTGGGTAAATCCTTTTGGGGGCTGAAGGGGTTAAAGCAAGTAAATTTTTATTTTATTTTATTTATTTTGTTTTAATAAATGTTCCCATTGACACATTTCCCCAAAAAAATAAAAAAAATAAAACCCAAATAAAAAAAAATAAAAAAATTTATTTAATTTGGAAATAACTTTTGAATGCTTTGTACCATTGCTGATAGCTGAAATATAAACAAAAGAGTTGCCGGCAGGTATCAGTATTTGGTATTGGCGAGTAAAAAAGAAAAAGTGCTCGTACCAAAAAAAAAAAAATGGTATCGGTGCATCGCTATAGGTAACAAACTGTTTTTTGTGGATATTTTGTGGGGGATCAATTTTTTACAATCAAGCTGCAAGTTTCAATCAAATATTTGCAGGAAAGTGTTTTGCAGCTTTGCACCCATGTGATTTGTTAGGCGGTTCAATCAAACCTGGATGAAAATCAATCACAAAGATTAAAAAAAAAAAAAAATTTTGAAGCTTATGCAATTACATTGTAGCAATCACTTAGAAATTACCAAATTGATGATAATTTCTGCTGTACCCAATTGCACTTTGATCAATCAAGTTGGGCTGAAAAATCAATAGGGGGCTGTTGGGGACAAGCAATCGCAAATATTAAAAATCAAAGTGTTGTATCTATTGATGTGTGGTCAGTGTAAGGTGAATCAAAAAATTCATAAATTGATAATACTGATTCTATGGACACCAGATATTTTATAAAATAATTTTTTTGTATTATTTTTATATTATTATACAGGATTTATATAGCGCCAACAGTTTACTTCGTGATTTACAATATAAAGGGAGACAGTACAGATACAATGCAATTCAATACAACAGGGTTCAGAGGGCTCTGCTTTTTTGGCTTACCAATCCAAAAGGGGGGACAAGTGATATAAGAGGTAAAAACAGGATGAGCTGATAGAGAAATATAAGTTAAAGTAGAAGTCCAGTCAGAACTAGGGGTGAGCTGAACACCCCCTGGTTCGGTTCGCAGCAGAACATGCGAACACCGTTAAAGTCTATGGGACTCGAACGTGAAAAATCAAAAGTGCTAATTTTAAGGGTTAATATGCAAGTTATTGTCATAAAAAGTGTTTGGGGACATGGGTCCTGCCCCAGACTACATGTATCAATGCAAAAAAAAGTTTTATAAACGGCCGTTTTTTCGGGAGCAGTGATTTTAATAATGCTTAAAGTGAAAAAATAAAAGTGAAATATTTCTTTAAATTTTGTACCTGTGGGTGTCTATAGTATGCCTGTAAAGTGGCGCATTTTTCCCGTGTTTAGAACAGTCCCTGCACAAAATGATATTTCTAAAGGAAAAAAAGTCATTTAAAACTACTAGCGGGTATAATGAATATTAAGGGGAACCACGAACCAAAATGTAAAAAAAAAATTGCGTGGGGGTCCCCCTAAATTCCATACCAGGCCCTTCAGGTTTGGTATGGATTTTAAGGGGAACCCCATGCCAAAATTTAAAAAAATGGCGTGGGGTCCCCCCAAAAATACACACCAGACCCTTATCCGAGCACGCAACCTGGCAGGCCGCAGGAAAAGAAGGGGGACGAGAGAGCGCCCCCCCCTCCTGAACCATACCAGGCCACATGCCCTCAACATGGGAAGGGTGCTTTGGGGTAGCCCCCCCAAAGCACCTTGTCCCTATGTTGATGGGGACAAGGGCCTCATCCCCACAACCCTTGCCCGGTGGTTGTGGGGGTCTGCAGGTGGGGGGCTTATCGGAATCTGGAAGCCCCCTTTAACAAAGGGACCCACAGATCCCGGCCTCCCCCTGTTTGAAATGGTAACGGGTACATTGTACCCGTACCATTTCACAAAAAAAGTGTTAAAATGTGAAAAAAAAGACACACCTTTTGACAAGTCCTTTATTAAAAACTAAAAAAATAAAAATGTCCCACGAAGTCCATTCATCTTCTTCTATGGCTCCGCCGACGGAGCGAGAAATAAATAAAAAAGAGGGTGGCCCCACCCCCCTCTGACACCACGGGAAGCCATTGGGAAGTCCCCGTGTGTCAGAGGGGGGCGGGGTCACCCGAGTACATCACCGTGTGGCCCCGCTCTCACTTATAAAAGAACTGTCATCCGCGCTGAAGCGTCATAAGGCGGGTGCCTTCCATGGAGGGGGATCTTTTTTATTTTATTTTTCGGTCCGTCGGCGGAGCCATAGAAGAAGATGAATGGACTTCGTGGGACATTTTTATTTTTTAATAAAAGACTTGTCAAAAGGTGTCTTGTTTTTTTCTAACATTTTGACACTGTTTTTGTGAAATGGTACGGGTACAATGTACTAACTTTAGGGCTTCCAATGGTGATGGGAGCTGGTTTAGGATTAATTAGGTTTTGACTGGACTTCTACTCTAAGTTGTTGGGTGGAGACAGGATAGGCTTAACTGCAGGGTCTTCAGGGATCGTCTAAAGATGGACAGAGGTATAGTCGAGGCGAGAGATAACCAGGGAGTAGATATGTGCACTCACAAAAAATTATTTCGTTTTCGTTTCATTCGTTGTTTTGCTTTTTTCTGTAATTCGTAAATTCAGAAATTCAAAAATTCGGAATTTGAAAATTCAGAAATGCAGAAATTTTCGAATTCTGAATTTCTGAGTTTTCAAATTTCTGAATTTTAGAATTTCCGAATTTCTAAATTTTCGACTTCCGAATTTTCGAATTTTTAAATTCCGAATTTTCGGATGTTCAAATTTCTGAATTTTCGAGTTTCCGAATTTTCAAATTTCCGAATTTTAGAATTTCCGAATTTCCAAATTTTCGAATTCCGAATTTTCGCATTTTTGAATTCCGAATTTCCGAATTTTTGGATTTTCGGATTTCAAAAATTCGGAAATTCAGAAATTCGGAAATCCGAAAATTCAAAAATCTGAAAAAAAGAAAGAAAATCAGTAAAGTTCGAAATAATAACTAATTAATAATAACTAACTATTAAATTATAGGTATTGGAATTTCCTTTCAAATTTGGCTGTTTGTTTATGTAACAAATTTCCGAACTTCCAATTTCCAAAATTTCCAATTTCCGAATTTCAAATTTCCGAATTCCGAAATTTCAAATTTTTGAAAATTCGGAAATTGAAAAATTCGGAAATTCAAAATTCCAAATTCGGAAATTCTAAATTCGGAAATTTGGAAATTGAAAAATTCGTAAATTCGAAAATTAACGAATTTGTCAAAATTTGTTAAAAAAATGATTTGGAACTAAACGATTTGCACATGTCTACCAGGGAGTGAATTAGTAGTTTGGTGGTGTCATTGAGTAACAAAGGGAGCATTTTGGGAGCCATACAAAGGTGAAGGTGGCAAGGTTTGGACAACGATTGGATGTGGGAGGGACTGATAGCTGTGCCAGGGCTTCCATTAGAAATCATGGGGCCCGATACAGTCTAGCTGACAGGGCCCCCCCCCTTCTTAGTGTTACCTCAGGCAATGCACATCCATTGCAAGGTGCGTTTGGAGCGCCATGCAGAATGAATGGAACTGTATCACACCAATGCATGTAACAAGCTCTTCTGCAATACCATGAGCTTTAAAATGCCAATGCAGACATCTGGTTCGATGGCAGGATGTGATTCTAAATACACATTAAGCCCGGGTCAGTCAAATAGGCAGTGGAGAGCCAATCAGGGTGAGGCCTGGTGGTGCAAATGAGAGATGCCATAGCTGCTTCAAACCTAGTCCCAACCTGTTGATCCAATAGGGCCTTTGCCCAGTACGCGAGAGTTGGCTGTACCCCCCTATTGGCGGTCTTGAGCTGCGCTGTTGATATTGATGAAAAGATTGGGGAGGAGACACAAAGGGAGGAAATATTTTGAGCTCAGTTTTTGAAAGATTGAGTTTTAGAAACTGATGTGACGTCCATACTGATATGTCAGCTAGTAAATTAGGATGCTCTGTATGGGAAAAATACATTTCCTGCACCCAATGGTCAGTGTGGATACGAGTGAAGGGGTAAAACTCTGGCTTTGTAGCTGAAGATTAGGGATGTGAGGGGCAACGTTTTCTCTGAGCCCACATTCAAACTGAACTTTGGCTGTTTGGATACTTGAAGGCCGGACTTTTTACCCATTCGCTGAAAGTCAGGCTTTATATACAGAAGAGTTATTTCTACCACTGCTTTCTTTGACAGCCTTCTGTCAATAGTTGCTAGCGAATAGGGATGAGCCGAACACCCCCCTGTTCGGTTCGCACCAGAACATGCGAACAGGAAAAAAATTCGTTCGAACACGCGAACACCGTTAAAGTCTATGGGACACGAACATGAATAATCAAAAGTGCTAATTTTAAAGGCTAATATGCAAGTTATTGTCAATAAAAGTGTTTGGGGACCTGGGTCCTGCCCCAGGGGACATGAATCAATGCAAAAAAAAGTTTTAAAAACGGCCGTTTTTTCAGGAGCAGTGATTTTAATAATGCTTAAAGTCAAACAATAAAAGTGTAATATCCCTTTAAATTTCATACCTGGGGGGTGTCTATAGTATGCCTGTAAAGGGGCGCATGTTTCCCGTGTTTAGAACAGTCTGACAGCAAAATGACATTTTGAAGGAAAATACACATTTAAAACTACCGCGGCTATTGCATTGCCGACAATACACATAGAAGTTCATTGATAAAAACGGCATGGGAATTCCCCACAGGGGAACCCCGAACCAAAATAAAAAAAAAAAAAATGATGTGGGGGTCCCCCTAAATTCCATACAAGGCCCTTCAGGTCTGGTATGGATATTAAGGGGAACCCCAGCCAAAATTTAAAAAAAAAATTGACGTGGGGTTCCCCCTAAATTCCATACCAGACCCTTCAGGTCTGGTATGGATTTTAAGGGGAACCCCGCGCCAAAAAAAAAAAAAAAAACGGCGTGGGGTCCCCCTAAAAATCCATACCAGACCCTTATCCGAGCACGCAACCTGGCAGGCCGCAGGAAAAGAGGGGGGGACGAGAGTGCGGCCCCCCCCCCTCCTGAACCGTACCAGGCCACATGCCCTCAACATTGGGAGGGTGCTTTGGGGTAGCCCCCCAAAACACCTTGTCCCCATGTTGATGAGGACAAGGGCCTCATCCTCACAACCGTGGCCGGTGGTTGTGGGGGTCTGCGGGCGGGGGGCTTATCGGAATCTGGAAGCCCCCTTTAACAAGGGGACCCCCAGATCCCGGCCCCCCCCCTGTGTGAAATGGTAAGGGGGTACTTACCCCTACCATTTCACTAAAAAACTGTCAAAAATGTTAAAAATGACAAGAGACAGTTTTTGACAATTCCTTTATTTAAATGCTTCTTCTTTCTTCCTTCATCTTCTTCTTCTTCTGGTTCTTCTGGCTCTTCTGGTTCTTCCTCCGGCGTTCTCGTCCAGCATCTTCTCCGCGGCGTCTTCTATCTTCTTCTCCTCGGGCCGCTCCGCACCCATGGCATGAGGGGAGGCTCCCGCTCTTCTCTTCATCTTCTTCTCTTCTTCATCTTCTTCTTCATCTTCTTCTTCATCTCTTCTTCCTTCTTCTCTTCTTCATGTCTTCTGCGGGCCGCTCCGCAGCCATGCTGGCATGGAGGGAGGCTCCCGCTGTGTGACGGCGTCTCTTCGTCTGACGGTTCTTAAATAACGGGGGGCGGGGCCACCCGGTGACCCCGCCCCCCTCTGACGCACGGTGACATGACGGGACTTCCCTGTGGCATTCCCCGTGACGTCACAGGGAAGTCCCGTCATGTCACCGTGCGTCAGAGGGGGGCGGGGTCACCGGGTGGCCCCGCCCCCCGTTATTTAAGAACCGTCAGACGAAGAGACGCCGTCACACAGTGGGAGCCTCCCTCCATGCCAGCATGGCTGCGGAGCGGCCCGCAGAAGACATGAAGAAGAGAAGAAGGAAGAAGAGATGAAGAAGAAGATGAAGAAGAAGATGGAGAAGAGAAGAAGATGAAGAGAAGAGCGGGAGCCTCCCCTCATGCCATGGGTGCGGAGCGGCCCGAGGAGAAGAAGATAGAAGACGCCGCGGAGAAGATGCTGGACGAGAACGCCGGAGGAAGAACCAGAAGAGCCAGAAGAACCAGAAGAAGAAGAAGATGAAGGAAGAAAGAAGAAGCATTTAAATAAAGGAATTGTCAAAAACTGTCTCTTGTCATTTTTAACATTTTTGACAGTTTTTTAGTGAAATGGTAGGGGTAAGTACCCCCTTACCATTTCACACAGGGGGGGGGGCCGGGATCTGGGGGTCCCCTTGTTAAAGGGGGCTTCCAGATTCCGATAAGCCCCCCGCCCGCAGACCCCCACAACCACCGGCCACGGTTGTGAGGATGAGGCCCTTGTCCTCATCAACATGGGGACAAGGTGTTTTGGGGGGCTACCCCAAAGCACCCTCCCAATGTTGAGGGCATGTGGCCTGGTACGGTTCAGGAGGGGGGGGGGCCGCACTCTCGTCCCCCCTCTTTTCCTGTGGCCTGCCAGGTTGCGTGCTCGGATAAGGGTCTGGTATGGATTTTTAGGGGGACCCCACGCCGTTTTTTTTTTTTTTTTTTGGCGCGGGGTTCCCCTTAAAATCCATACCAGACCTGAAGGGTCTGGTATGGAATTTAGGGGGAACCCCACGTCAATTTTTTTTTTAAATTTTGGCTGGGGTTCCCCTTAATATCCATACCAGACCTGAAGGGCCTTGTATGGAATTTAGGGGGATCCCCACATCATTTTTTTTTTTTTTATTTTGGTTCGGGGTTCCCCTGTGGGGAATTCCCATGCCGTTTTTATCAATGAACTTCTATGTGTATTGTCGGCAATGCAATAGCCGCGGGTAGTTTTAAATGAGTTTTTTCCTTCCAAATGTCATTTTGCTGTCAGACTGTTCTAAACACAGGAAACATGCGCCCCTTTACAGGCATACTATAGACACCCCCCAGGTACGAAATTTAAAGGGATATTACACTTTTATTGTTTGACTTTAAGCATTAATAAAATCACTGCTCCTGAAAAAACGTCAGTTTTTAAAACTTTTTTTTGCATTGATCCATGTCCCCTGGGGCAGGACCCGGGTCCCCAAACACTTTTTATGACAATAACTTGCATATAAGCCTTTAAAATTAGCACTTTTGATTTCTCCCATAGACTTTTAAAGGGTGTTCCGCGGCATTCGAATTTGCCGCGAACACCCCAAATTGTTCGCTGTTCGGCGAACTTGCGAACAGCCAATGTTCGAGTAGAACATGAGTTCGACTCGAACTCGAAGCTCATCCCTACTAGCGAAGCAGCAAGTGCTGGCGCCAGGTCTGTCCTTAGCAACCAGGGACCTTACCCAGCCCCATTCATTTACTAGCTGGCCATATAATCAAAGGGGTGGGGATAGCTCTGAAATCGTTTTCCAAAATTGGCCACATGGCCATATTTGAGCAATGATATCACCTGGAATGATGTCAGTCATTGGGATTGGTCGCATCCATCGGTCGGCAGGATTATTTCCTTTCGCTGGGCATTGGCTGTCGTTCATCATGATTGACGTAGATCTGCATCAACATGATTGATGGCGGATGTACATGGTGGGATATTTTTAGGGTTTTTATTATTTTTTTCATAAAGTACTTGGCTATACAGGTGTCTCTATTTACACTTTTTTTGGTGTATGAGAAAGGGTATTATGTACCCCTTATCCATTCACATGGGGGAGCAGTATCTGATAAGTCCCTATTTCCCACAAACCCCCACAAACGCTGGACCAGGGTTGCGGGGAAGAGACCTTGTCCTCATCAAGGTAGGGACAAGATGCTTTGGCAGGGATGTCCCCCCTTGCAAAGTACTCCCCCCCCCATGCTGGGGGCATATGGCCTGGTATAAACTGGTATTGTTCAGGAGTGGGGAGTAGGGAGCATGCTCATTCCTCCCTTCCCTGGCCTGCCAAGGTCTGGTATGGACTTTTAAGGGAGACCCCACACTTTTTTAACCTTATTTTTGGCGTTGGGTTCCTCCTTAAAACCCATACCAGACCTGAAGGGTCTGATTTCGGCTAAGCAGAGAAGATGGGAAAATACTACATATATTTTTCAGGCAGCAATACTAGCAGAACTTAAAATATATCTATTGATTTTCATTAATACATTTATTACTGAGCTATTTTTTAACATTTGCCTGAGGTTCTGCTTTAAATGAGTTATCCTGTGGAGCAGACGGCCTCACCTCCGATATTCTGTATGCAGACAGAGTTTTTCTTGCCAGGATGTGATGTTCTCTTGTGGATGAACACATATAAAGATGATCCCTGCCTGTGCTCTATGCCTGGCAAACACTGAATTACAACCAAGTTCTCTCTTTCTAATTGAAACTCAGACACCCAGAGGCATCGGCGGCTCGCGGAGCAGCGGAGGTAAAGCAGATGTGGTCCTGTGTGCAGATGGGTTCATTCTTGGCACTCCATCCCTTGCATAAAACAAATTGTCATTAGTCTGATTATATCCGATCCAGGCAACCGACTGCCCTGGAGAGAAAGTTCTTAAAGAGGTTTTTTCACAGAATAAATAGAGATAGATAGATAGATAGATAGATAGATAGATAGATAGATAGATAGATAGATAGATAGATAGATAGATAGATAGAAAGATGTATATATTTCCTGTGAGGTCAGGGAAGACCGTGTCTACCGTTGCTCTATATGGTATTTTAAAGATGATCAGTAAAGTGGATGCCATAAGTATGCAGCCCTTTGGATCCTTGTGTTTGTTCAACCAGACTCAATCCCTATGGATTTCAAAGGGATTGCGTTACCATGCTTTGCTGTATATGGCGTTTTAGAGATTATCCAAAGCTTTTTTTTTCAGCGGGAATGTGTGGGGAACGCTGGAGGAATCATTTGTTGCTGGGAAGGTCTATCTTTGCTGGTGAGGGATCTATTTTTGCTGAGGGGGGGGATCTTATGTAGCTAGGAAGCCAATTATTGGTGGGAGGGACCTATTGTAGAGGGAGGGGTCTATTGTTGCTGGCTGCCAGTAGTACATCTACTGTATCGTTACCGAAGGGGGTTTATTGTTGCTGGTGAGATCTATTGTTGCCGGGGGATCTATTGTTGCTGTTGAGGATCATATGTTGCTAGGGGGTCAATTGTTGCTGAGAGGGATATACTGTTGAGGGAATGGTCTGTTGATGCTGGCTGCTGGGAGATCTGCTGTATTGTTATATGGGGGGTCTATTGTTGCTGGAGGGGATCTATTAATGCTGGGGGGGATTTATTGTTGCTGGGGGGACCTATTGTTGCTTGGGGATCTATTGTTGTTAGGGAGATCTATTGGTGCTGGCTGCACAGGATCGTGCTCGGAAGTGGGCAGGGGATGGGGACAAGGGGGAGACTTGGAAGAGGGGGGTACCTGCACCTATTCTATGAGAAAAAAAGCCCTGAGATTATCAATAAAGAGGATGCGGTTTTCAAGTGTGCAGCCATTTGGACTTGTATTTATTCCACACAGCAGCTTGCACCTAAATATACTGGAGGTGAAAGGGACTGTGTGGAGGACCCACCTAAAGCAGCAGCATACACATTGAGTCTAGAGTGAATCTTATTATTCAGTTGTGCAAAATTCTACAGCTAATAAGCCAGTTGTCAAACAAATGCCATAGGAAGTCAGGCACTGCCATGGGGACAAGTACCAATGCCAAAATTAAAAAAAGATAAACAAAATACCTTTTGTAGAAGGAGGGCTGGATAGTCCTTCCCCATAATTACTTGCTCTTGTGACTCAGCTGACTCGGGGCAAAGGCTATGCACTGCATTATAGGTTGCTCCTAATTTTTGGCAGCAAACCTGCAAAGTTTTCAGCCAAAGTGCTAACTTTACGAGTCTTGGGGATTCGCTTTGAACCCGTGGTGGGGGTAAACCTGAGTCTGTGCCTACACCTCTATAATGCAGTGGTCTCCAAACTGTGGCCCGTGGGCCAGATGCGGACCTTTGTTTGCCTTTGTCCGGCCCTTGGGACACCAACAATGGGGCACAATTTCTTCCATTGATTCCTTCCAATTCTGATTCAAAATTTCTTCCATTGACACCAATGATAGGGAACTATTCCTCCCATTGACCCCAACAACGGGGCACTATTCCTCCAAATGACACCAACAATGGCCACTGGCCCTAGTCCGGCCCCCCTAAAGTCTGAAGGACAGTAAACTGGCCCTTTGTTTAGAAAGTTTGGAGATTCCTGCTATAATGAAATATAATCTTTAGACATCAAATGTCTTTCAATTGCAGATTTCTCTATGATCCATTAGGGATGATTGAGAGCTTTCACTTTTCCAAAATGTTTCCAATTTAGCAAAATTTCTCCTTTTAGCTGAAATGTATTGGAGTCAACAAGAAGGCGAAGTTAAGGAGGTTTTGGCGCTTTTAGGGTTGCTATGGGCTTTAAAGTATTCCTGAGGGTTGCAAAAGCTCCTTTCCCCTATCCTGGGCCTGTTCTTGTGCCAAAAAAATGCCCCCTCATTAGCCTCGTTATTTAAGTATTTTTTCTGAAAAAGAAAAGCAGGTAGTGGAAAAAAAGTCAAATTAAAAAATGTATACACAACTATATAGTTGTCAACTACAGAAATAAAGGGAAAAAACAAATGCAAAAAAAATAAAATAGAAAATACTTTTGCCAAGCAGCTCAAGGAACCAAATTAAGATTCTTGAAATACCCATTTTAAGCTGTCGTTGACCATTTGGGTATCTAAGAAAGCCTATTTTAACCCTTTTTAGTCTGCACAACCAGTAGGGTGTCAAGGGCACATCTTCTAAATGTTTATTTCTTAATAAAATGTCCTTCTTTCCCGTATCAGAAAGCTGGAGGTTTGTGAGGTTACCTTCGGCTTGGAGATCAGGACAAAGTCTTGAACAGAATCGTTGACATTTTGCGGAGTGGAGGGTGTAACATTTGGTAGATTGTGTTCTTGTGTATTGTGACTGGCTGGTTGTTACACTGTGATGGACACGTTAATATCAGATCTTGTTATTTTATGAAGCTGGTAAGTGGATTCCGAGATAGATGTTAGTGGTCCATTACCAGCCTTACAAAGGTGTTGCATTAGGGGTTGATGGCCGGTTGGGCAAAAGGAGAGTGGCGTAACCTACTTTCAAGGACTCCGTGTACGATTTAAAAACACTACTCCACAGAAACACTCAACAGATACATATCTTTCTTTAGTGGCTTCCATATTGCAAATAACTCTAAGAAGAGAGAATAAAAAGCCCCAACCACATCAGATAGACTGTAATGGAAGAGACATTCAGGAGTCATAGAAAAGAGGGACTATAAGACAGAACATGCAGAAAATCACATTATTAGCACCAGATACACGTACAATTTCCTACAGTTTTTTCTGGTCCCATAATTTTTTTATTTTTTTTGTTTTCAATCTCTTTTTATTATTTTCCAAAAACATTTAATACAAATACATATACATATACATTCCTCGCTTTATAAAATAGTGCTCAATGTCTTTAACAAAGAGCATTGATCTCGCAAAGTGATTTCTATATTCTGACTATATATCAATACATTATTCTTTTATCATACAAATAACCCATTGCAATGTCTCTCTTCCATTCATCACATACATTTAAAATATAACACTACAGGGGGAAATAAATAAATAAATAAATAAATAAAACCTCCCCCCATTGGGGGTGGTACGTTCACTTTCATAAATATTGTATAAAAACTGCCGATGACCTAAACTCTTCCCATTGTTGCCATACTTTTGAAATTTGGTTACACCGGTCCCATAATTTTGATGAAAGTTGCCTGATTTCTTTAAAGCATTTCCCATTTTGGGGCAAAATTGAGAATTTCTGGTACCGAAACTTTGCCAAAATCTGCCAGATTTCAGCAAAATATTTACAATTTTGGGTCAAAATCAGGAATTTATGGTACCAAAATTTTGCCAAAATTTGCCAGGTTTCATCAAAATTTTCACCAGTTTGGTGCAATACAGTGAAGTAGATTTGGAAGGCAAGAATAGCAAATAGAAAAGGGGGATTTTTGGGACTTTGGATGAGGCACATATGTGGTGTGCCTCCATCCCTCGTACTTGTATATAACAAAAGAAAAGGAAGAGTGGGACTTTAAATGAGGTTGCTGACAATGTGGAGGTAGATTAAAACAGATGAGGAACATTATATGAAACATGGCAATATTAAGAACCACATGAAAAATGGTATAATAATTCATAGCTGGTCCACCCACGCGTAACATACAGGTGTGGCATGGATGGAAAATTACATAGGTATGATAATTCTTAAAACAATTTATTTTTTCATTGCATAGGATGAATTCATATATATATATATATATATATATATATATATATATATTATATATATATATATATATTATATATATATATATATATATCATATGATCAGCACTAGCAGCAAGAATACGAGTGGATACGGCAATAGGACCATAATTAATACCTCCAAATCAAAAATTGATAGTCTATTACAGACAGGGATCAACATCATGACTGTCCATTACATACATGGGTCAGCATCACATATGCCCGACGCGTTTTGTGTAAAAACACTCTTCAAGGGCGGATGCTCAATTGTATCTATGAAGTATAAAGAGGTAGTAACATTAGTCTGGTTTAAATGATAATATGAAGGAAAGGCAAAATAGCCCGTCCTAAGTACTTACAAAGGGTCCAACGTGGTAGAATGCTGCGACCATGCAACCAGGGTCCCTGAAATAGTCTTTCCCGGGAGCTGAGGTATTTAGAGCCGTGTGCAGCAGGGCGCATACAACCAATCCCCCCCAATGACACAAGTTGCTGGTACATGTGAGAAACCATGGCGACCCCGTGAAGGCTACCTGGGGTGATCTGAAAAAAAAGGGCACTGTATGTGAGTGAAGAGGTAAGTATATATATGTATATATATCATATATACATGCATATATAGGGAATGTGAGAATGAGGAGTGAGTGTATAGACTGTGAACCATAGCCCAAATGGCGTGGGAAATTGTGAAGGATAAAAAACACAAAGGGGCAAAAGAAACAAGCCCGAATATTCAAATTTTAATTTTGTTACATACATTTACTAGGGATGGAGGCACACCACATATGTGCCTCATCTTAAGTCCCAAAAATCCCCCTTTTCTATAGAATTCCACACATAGCTCTAAGGAGAGAAATTAAAAATCCACAACGACTTCTTAACATCATAATGGAAGAGACGCTCAGGAGCAACAGAAAGGAGGGATTAGAAGACAGATCATGAGGAAAATCACATTATTAGCACCAGATAACCTGTACATTCTCCTACAGGTCTTTTGCCTGTTTAACACCACAATCCGAGACAACCTTCAATTCTTGCAGCCCCCAGAAAAAGAGATTATTACAACTAGAGATAAGCATTAGCCTCATTTTTTACCAGAAAGAGAAAAGCAAACAGTTGAAAGAAAAATGTATATTCAACCGTATAGTACATTGTACAAACGAGGAAAAAAAAAAACAAATTTGAAAAATAATAACTTTTGCCTAAGTAGCTCAATGAACTAAAATTAAGATTTATGTAATATCCATTTTTTTGCTGTTGTTGACCATTTAGGTATCTAAAAAAGCTCTGTCCTCCATGTGTTAACCCCTTTTTGTTCTTCATGACCAGTGGAACCCGTATTCTAAATATTTATATTTCTAAAAAATATGCTCTTTATTTCCCATCTCAGAAAATCAGAGGTATGGGAGGTCATCTCTGGGTTGGAGAGCAGGACAAAGTCTCAAGTGGAATCTTTGTCATTTTGCAGAGCCAAGAGTATAATTTTTGGTAGATTGTGTTCTTGTGTATTGGGCCTGGCTGATTATTACACCATAATAAGCACTTTAATCACAAATCTTTTTTTTTTTATAAATCTGGTAAGTGGATCCAAGATTGATGTTAGCGGCCCATCATCGGCCTCACAGAGGTGTCACATTAAAGGCTGATGGCTGGTTGGGCAAAAGGAGAGCGGCGTAACATGCTTTCAAGAGCTCTGTGTACAGTATAAAAACACTACTCAACAGAATCACACAACAGATAGCTAGATATCTTTCATAAGTGGCTTCAATTTCGCAAATAACCCTAGGAAGAGAGAATAAGAGCCCCAGTCACCTCAGAGAGACCATAATGGAAGAGACACTCAGAAGTAATGGAAAGAAGGAATTACAGAGCATGTGAAAAAATCACATTATTAGCACCAGATTATTATTTATTATTAATATGCACGATTTATATAGTGCCAACAGTTTACGCAGCGCTTTACAATATAGAGGGGGGACAGCACAATTACAGTACAGTTCAATACAGAAGGGACAGGAGGGCCCGGCTCGTAGAGCTTACATTCTAAGGGGAATGCCCCCCCTCCCCCCGAAGACAATTGTAGTGACTAGGGGAAAACAAAATCAAGAATTTATGGTACAAAATTCTGTCCAAATTTGGCAAGTTTTTAAAAAAAATTCACAATTTTGATGCAATACAGTGGAGTAAATGGGAAAGGCAAGCATTTGGCAAATGGCCCTAAGGAGAGAGGATAAAAGGTAAACAACTCAAAGATGGAAGACACACTCAGTAGTAATGGAAAGAAGGACTACAAGACAGAGCATGAGGAAAATCATACTAATAGCACCCGATACATGTACATTCTCCTACAGGTCTTCTGCCGACCTATATAGGTACTGGATCAAGACAACCTGCAATCTCTGCACCCTGGGGAAAAGAGATTGTTGTGACTAGAATTAAGCACCATCGCAAATTTCATTTTACCAAAATGTTATCAAACTTTCGGTGGTTTGCCATTTTGGTGCAATACAGTGGGATAATGGGGAAGCCAGGGACTTTGCAAATATAACCCTAAGGAGAGAGAGTGAGAAGACTCAAACCACCCTGAAGAGACCATAACTGAAGGGCCACTCAACAGTAATAGAAAGGAGAGACTACAAGAAAGAAATGTCACATTATTAACATAAGATGCACATATATTATCCTCAGGGCTTGTGCAAGGAATTTTGACACCCTAGACGAAACCTCATTTTGCTGCTCCGCCCCTGACCCCACCCCCTTTTCTCTGCCCATGTATACCCCACTTTTTAATAAAACGCCCATCAAATGCAGCCCACCAGCACCCATCAAATGCAGCCTATCAGCGCCCATCTAATGCAGCCTACCAGCGCCCATCTAATGCAGCCTACCAGCGCCCATCAAATGCAGCCTACCAGCGCCCATCAAATGCAGCCTACCAGCGCCCATCAATGAATGTTTGCTTGCTTCCATTCATTCCATAGTTTGCACGACCAGTGGTGTGTCAAGGACACGTCTTCTAAATATTTATTTCTAAAAGAAAAGTCCTCCTTTCCCTTCTCAGGAAGTTGGAGGTATGTGAGGTCAACTCCGGGCTGGAGGGTAGGACAAAGTCTTCAGTAGAATATTTGACATTTTGCAGAACAGAGAAGTGTAATGTTTGGTAGATTGTGTTCTTGAGTATTGTGACTGGCTGGTTATTACACCATGATGGACACTTTAATAACAGATCTTGTTATTTTATAAATCTGGAAAGTAAACCTGAGATTAATGTTAGCGGTCTATTACCGGCCTCACAGAGGTGTCACATTAGAGGCTGATGGATGGTTGGGCAAAAGAAGAGCGACATAACTTATGTTCTTTTTTTTTGTTTGTTTATAAACAATTTTTTTAAGATGGTCAGAAGCAAGAACTACTTTCAAGAGCTTCTTTTCTTTTCTTTAGACATAAACACACAACAGATAGATATCTTTCGAAAGTGGCTTCCATATCTCAAATAACCTTAAGAATAGAGAATAAAAAGCCCCAACCACCTCAGAGAGACCGTAACGAAAGAGACACAATTGGAAAAGAGGGACGGAATGTGCAGAAAATCACATTATTAGCACCAGATACACGTAAATTCTCCTGCAGGTCCTCTTCCAACCGATAGAGATATTGGATCTTTACTGTTCAAAACCACAAACTGAGTTTTAAACGAAAATGGTCAGATTTCATAAAAAATTGTAACATTTTGGTGCAAAACAGTGGGGCAAATGGGGAAGCTCTAAGAAGAGAGAATAAATAACCCCAACCACTTCGAAGAGATCATAATGGAATCATTAATAGCACCGGATACACATACATCCTTCCATGATGGGTACACATTCCACCTATCGTGACGCATTTCACCACTGCTGGCTTTCTCACAAGGATAGGGAAAGTCACCCCTGTGGAGGATGGAGACATATTGTATGCAGCTTCATCTTCTGACAAATTAAATATAGCAAGAAGAGCTAAGTTTTGAAGTGCAACCACAGTACAGCAGTTTGCCACAACACTCCATGACACCAAGGGGCATTTCAATCTAAGTACTTAATCTTTTCTATATTATTTTCCTTTCCTTTCTTCCTCTACCTTTTCTCTCCAACTCTCCCATTTTATTTTCCCGACTTGACCCCCAGGATCTTGAGCCATTTCACTGTGAATTTTTCTTAGAATTATCACTTAGCAGACTTATTGTCAATGTACCTGATCGGAGGCTGGAGCGCTGAGAGCGCTCCCCTTCTGGCTCAGAGGGCAGAGCACCCCTGAGAGTGGTAACAGGGGATGCTAAGCCCAAAGAAGCATGGGTTGCCAGCTGCGTTAGGCTGAAGTGCTGAGGAGATGTTCACCGGATGATGGCCAGATAAGTAGGATGCACTGCAGGGCAGGAGTCCCTCAGAAGTACCAGGCAATACTTGGCAGTCAGAATAGTCAGGAGCAGGGTCAGGAGCCAGGCCAGTAGTCATGCATGGAAGTTCAGCCAGGAGCAGAAGCAAGAAGTGGAATCAGGAACAAGCAGGGGTCATACACAGGAAATCAGTCAGGAGCGGAGTCAGGAGAGCAGGCCAAGGTCATACACGGGCAGTCAGGCAAGGCAGAGTCAGTAAAGCAAGCCAGGAGTCATAGCCAGGGTTGGAGACAAGACAGGTCAAAGGGAATCTGGGTCACAAACAGGGAATCCAATAATAGCATAAGCAGGAGCACAGGAACATATGGGGGGGGCTAACAATCATCCAACAACATCTGGATCAGACTGCTGACTTTAAATAGGCCACTGAGCGCCAGGATCTGTCACGCATCGCGTGCGCCATGGCGCACACGCGTGTGCGATTGCGCACCAATGTTTACAGCCGTTCGTGGCCGCGCGCATTCGCACTAGACTTGTGCAGAACGAAAACATTTGTTTCGCTTCGATTCATTATTTATTTATTTACATAAATTTGCTTAGTTAAATTTGTTTCATTTGTTTAATTCGTTTTCAGAATTTGTTCTGTTTATTCGTTTTTGAATCGATTCAAATTTTTCTAATTCAAATAGTTTTCCAATTTTCAAAGAAAATAAAATAAAATAGAAAATAAAGAAATAATATAGAAAACTATTTTTTTTTCTATTCTATTCCTTTATTTTATAATCTATTTTATTCTCTTTGGAAATTGGAAAACTATTTAAATTGGAAAACTATTTGAACTTTGAAAACTTTTCAAAATTCGAATTTGAAAAGTATTTGAATTTGAAAAGTATTTGAAAACTATTCACATTCGAATTGTCCGAATATTTTTTCGTTATTTCTGATTCGTTGAAATTCGGTACTATTAAATTCGTATATATATATATATATATATATATATATATATATATATATATATATATATATATATATTTGAAATATTTACATATAACACTACTGATATGTCATATTAGAATAACTCTCATTATGACCTTTCTTATGTAAACTTACTGTATTTGCTACATCATTTTACATGTACTTCTGCTCCCTTGGTCTCTGTAATCCCATTTCTTATTGTTCATGTCAATTAAAATGTATAATGTTATACAAGAAAAACTGGGCAAAAAAATTGGCAGTGAAGATTGAACTGGATTGATATCCTAATGCTAAAAAGCTACAGCAATTTTGTCAAAGGTGATACGATTTTTTTTTTTTTGCTACGTTTAATTTGGTCAATTTTCATCCATTTCTTTTGCAATCCATTGAAACCACAATTTTATGTTTTTGACTGCTGTACCATTTCAACAAAAAATGGAAGTTTAATAACTTGGTCAAATTGTCATGTGTATGGCCGGCTTAATAGCAAGTGGATGATAATGGGGTGTTTGGATGGTGCTCTGAGACAGAATGATCAGGCATTGACTTATTTTCTTCCTCTCGGTTACATAGTATCCCTGGAAATTGTGATGGAAAGTTGGCCAATTGGTGGTTATTAGTGATGGGTGAATCGCCCCGGGTTTGATTTGCTTGGAATTTGGTTCAGCTAATTTTTTTTTTTAATCTGATGAACCCAAACTTGAAGGCAAACCCTATTGAATTCTATGATGGGCAAGTTTTGGTAAATTTTGCCCATTTTTAAGGTTAACAGGCAACGGGGGGACGACATGTACCAATGCAAAAGCAATTTTTAAAAAGACCGTACAGTGGGGAGAGGGTCTTTTAAAGCAGCTTTGAGGACAACGATGAAAATATACAAATCCCCGTGTAACAATTTAATGCTACATTTTGTGCACCCCAGAACAAAAAGGCCCCACCAACATAAAATATAAAAAAAGAAAAGAGAACTACAAAATACCATCCCTGAAACAAAAGCATTCTATTCAGTTAAAAAAATAAAGACTAAAAAAATCTGTTAAACCTAAAATAAAGTTAGGTTAAAAAAGCCTAGATAAGGCAGCAAAAGGGTTGGTTGTCCCAGGAGCTAGCAATCAGAATTTACAAATTGCCTGACTGTCCCTGTGCAGTTTGTAAGCTCTCCCTATCCATCCCCTACAGTAGCTTCCAATGAACCGACACTATGGGGGAGATTTTACTAAAACTGGAGCATGCTAATTCTAGTGCAGCTCTGCATAGAAACCAATCAGCTTCCAGGTTTTGATGTCAAAGCTTAATTCAACAATTTTAAGTTAGAAGCTGATTGGCTACCATGCACAGCTGCGCCAGATTCTGAGTGCTCCAGTTTTAGTAAATCTCCACCTTAAAGCTGCTCTGTGCCCCCCATTTTATAGTGAAGGAGTAGACTTGCACCAAAGCCCCCATATTGGTCCTTATAAGCTTGCTGGCCATAGTTGGAAAGCCATTCAGTGCATTGTGGTTTAAAACAATTCTCCTGGGTGGATCTGCACATAAATTTGCCAGGGCTGCGAATCTTGAACCCGCAGGATATGCCTAAAACCCATGGTAGCGACAATCCTGAACCTCATCCCTAAGTGACTATGTGTGTGCTTTTTTTGGGGTTTTGAATAGCCTGGAATTTGGTCAGGACCTCTGAGGACATTTGTTACTGCCTGTGTCCACATTGGGGAGATTTCCCCTTGCTTCCCATGTGGTCACCAAGGTAGAAAGAAACATAGAAAACAAATATAAAGGTCACAAAGTTTCCAACTCTTTCCCATCCCGTCCCAAAACGCCATTGGACTTCTATAACGCTCACCAAATTTGCCCACAAGTAAGCTGCTAAAAAAAATATATTATTATACTATATAAAAACACTTCGGACAGATAAAATAAAGCATCATTTTATTATTTGCATTAAACCTAAAGAACTAAACGTTTAATGACAGATATTTTTTTTTAGTAGATATTATATTGTTACTTTGCATTATCTCGTAGCTCTCGCTTATTTATGTGTATTTAAAACTGAATTATATTTGGATTATCTGCAGTTCTTAATTCTTAATTCTGTGAAATAACCACAATGCTGCATTTTATCACTTTGATGAAACTGAAAGAGGTAAACATTTAATAAAGGACAGTTCGTGTTCTCAGTAGATTTTTACATTGTTACTTAGTTATGTCTGATGTTACTCCATGTTCTCTTCTAGCTCCGCCCAACTTGAAGTTGTCGGTGAACGAGACGCTGGTGGTGAATCCAGGGGACAACGTCACTATGCAGTGTTCTGTCACCGGGGGCGACCCTACGCCCAAAGCCACCTGGTCACACTCCCCTAATCCCATGCCTCCCAACAGCGTCAGCAAAGGGGGGAGCCTGACCATCTGGAACATACGGCCCAAGGATTCCGGCTACTACAACTGTACGGCCATCAACAATGTGGGCAACGCGGCCAAGAAGATGGTCAACGTCCTAGTGAGATGTATGTCCTGTATCAGGCCAGTAAACCTTAGTGATCCCGTATATATTTCACACTGCCATGATGAATGTGATGGATGCGTATAAATATGCGGCTCATTGCTGTCTTGGGAGCTTTGTAGTATTGACTGACTTGTTTCCTCCTGCCTAACTCTATCCATATGTATTCCAAACCACACCTATCCTGTGCTGCACATGGTGGTGGGTCCAACATTAACATTTCAACCTAGAGGTACCTTCAGGGTTGCCCCCACTTACATAAATTGGCTGCAGGGTAACCACTAGGGATGAACAAAATAGTTTTGTTTTGTCAGAATTTTCGAAGAAAAAAAGTCTGATGAGGCATACACACGTGACTTTTTCTGTCGGACATTCCCCTCGTGTGTACGCAGCATCAGAACCTGGTTCAGGTTCCCATTGACTTTAAAGAGACTTCTTGTTCAAAAATTCTGAATTCTGGAGGTTTGCAAGTAGAGATGTGCGCAACGGAAAAAAAAAAAACACTTCGTTTCATTTCGGATTCATTCGTTAAGTTAATAGTTTAATTTTGTCAAATTCATTACGATAGAATGATTCCTTTTTGGATTTAATACCATATACGGTATTCATATTTGTTTCGTATATTTGTTATTTTCAAATTAATTTGAAATTCGATTTTTGGAAGGCGGCTATATTCTTTCTGTTCTACTCTATTCTATTCTTTCAGTTTTATTCTTTTATTTTCTATTCTATTTTATTTTTCTCTTTTATTTTCTATTTTTATTCTATTCTGTTTTTATTCTATTCTATTTAATTCTATTCTATTCTATTATGTGTTATTCTATTCTTTTCTCTTCTGTTTTTTTTTCCTATTCTAAGAGAAGTATGGGGTTTGGGGTTTTTGCAGATTTATACTTACCTAGGTGGATGCAGCATCGGTCCGCTGGCTCTAACACTGAGAACCGAGCGATCTAACACTGCAGATCACTTGGTTCTCACAGCTCCCCGAGCAGAGAGCTGCTGTCAGTCACCTCCCCCCTCCTCGCTCACTGAAATGCTGGGCTGTGGAGGGGGTGGGAGCAGCTGGCTCAGGCTCTCAGTGGCTTGCTGAGAGGCTGAGCCAGGTGCCGGTCCAGGCATGTGGGCGAATCCCGACTCCAGTGTCGCAATCTTGCCTGAGCCTGGATCAGCTCTGTGACGTCAGCAGACAGTGGATCTCACCCCGCAGTCTGCTGAAAATGGGTCACAGGAGTTCAGAACCAACTGCACTTCTGTGCTCTATTAGATCAGTTTAGACATTAATAGCTGTGTGTTGAGTTATTTTGCGAGGACAGCAAATTTACACTGTTATACAAGCTGTAAACTCACTACTTTACATTGTAGCAAAGTGTCATTTCTTCAGTGTTGTCACATGAAAAGATAGAAGAAAATATTTACAAACATGTGAGGGGTGTACTCACTTTTGTGTGAGATAATGTATATGAGTCTGATACATGAGGCATGCCTGGCAGTGCTGGGCCCAGGGGTATACAGAATAGGTGGCCAACTTGGGCTCCTCAGCAGGTGGTCCTGCCCTTTTTGTTATAGAAGGTGGACACACATTGGTATTTGCACCTCAGATGCTGAAGGACCTTGTCCCAGCACTGATGTCGGGAACGTGAGGAAAAGCCAATGTAGCACCAATATTTAAAAAGGGCCCAAAATACATCCCTGGGAATTACAGACCAGTTAGCCTAACATCAATAGTATGTAAGCTCTTGGAGGGGATGATAAGGGACTATATACAAGATTTTAGTAATGAGAACAGTGTCATTAGCAGTAATCAGCATGGATTCTTGAAGAATCGTTCTTGCCAAAACAATCTATTAACCTTCTATGAGGAGGTGAGCTGCCATCTAGATAAAGGAAGGCCCGTAGAAGTGGTGTATCTGGATTTTGCAAAAGCATTTGATACAGTTCCCCATAAACGTTTACTGTACAAAATAAGGTCCGTTGGCATGGACCATAGGGTGAGTACATGGATTGAAAACTGGCTACAAGGGCGAGTTCAGAGGGTGGTGATTAATGGGAAGTACTTGGAATGGTCTCCGCAGGATGTGGAAACTTTGCCAGAAGATCTGAACAAATTATTGGGGCATGGCAAATGAGATTTAATGTAGAAAAATGTAAAATAATACATTTGGGTGGCAAAAATATGAATGCAATTTATACACTGGGGGAGAACCTCTGGGGGAATCTAGGATGGAAAAGGTCCTGGGGGTCCTAGTAGATGATAGGCTCAGCAATGACATGCAATGCCAAGCTGCTGCTAACAAAGCAAACAGAATATTGGCATGCATTAAAGAGGGGATCAATTCCAGAGATAAAACGATAATTCTCCCGCTCTACAAAACTCTGGTCCGGCCGCACCTGGACTATGCTGTCCAGTTCTGGGCACCAGTCCTCAGGAAGGATGTACTGGAAATGGATGAGTACAAAGAAGGGCAACAAAGCTAATAAAGGGTCTGGAGGATATTAGTTATGAGGAAAGGTTGTGCAATTCGTTTAGTTCCAAATTGAATTTTGATAAATTTGTTAATTCCAAAATTTCAGAATTTCAGAATTTTCAAATTTCCGAATTTTCGGATTTCCCGAAAATAAAAAATTTCGGAATTTCGCTAATTCAAAATTTCCGAACTTTGAAAATTTTGAAAAATTTTGAATTCGGAAATTCGAAATTTCGAAAAATTATGATGTTCGTAAATTCGAAATTTCGTAAATTCGTAAAATTCGAAATTTCGTAAATTCGTAAATTCGAAATTTTGGAAATTCGAAATGTCGAAATTTCGGAAATTCGTAAATTCGAAATTAGGAAATTCGAAAATTCAAAATTTTGAAAATTTTGAAATTTGAAAATCCGAAAATAATAATGAAAATCTGAAAATTCAAAAGAATGAAAATCTGAAAATTCAAAAACCCGAAAATCTGAAATATTAATTAACTAATAACTATTAAATTATAGGTATTGGAATTTCCTTTCAAATTTGTCTGTTAGTGAACGTAACGAGTATGAATTTACCCGAAGTTACGAATTATCTGAAATAACGAATGCCTTATCTAAACTAATGGAACGTAACAATCTAATAATAATAAATAATAATAATAATAAAAACTTTTTATTATTTTTATGTATTACTAATTTGTTCCATTTCATTTGTTTATATGTGGCATTCGTTATTTTGGATAATTAGTAACTTCAGATAAATCTGTATTCGTTACGTTCACAAACAGACAAATTTGAAAGGAAATTCCAATACCTATAATTTAATAGTTAGTTATTATTAGTTATTATTTCGAATTTTACTGATTTTCTTTCTTTTTTTCAGATTTTAGAATTTTTGAATTTCCGAATGTTTGAATTCCGAAAATTCGAAATTCGAAAATTGGGAAATTCCGAAATTCGAAATTTGAAAATTTGAAATTCGAAAATTTGAAATTCGAAAATTCGGAGATTTAAAAACTCGGAAATTCGAAAATTCGGAATTTCGAATTTGAAAATTCGAAATTTGGAAATTTCCAAATTCGAAAATTTGGAAATTTGAAAATTCGGAAATTCGAAAGTTCGGAATTCAGTCATGTGGAATTTCTGAATTAGGAATTTTCGATTTTCCGAATTTGCGAATTTTAGAATTTCCGAAAATAGCTAAAAAACAAATGAAGCGAAAACTAAAACTAACACATTTTTATTCAGTGCACATGTCTAGCGAGCACTGAACTTATAAAGTTTTTAGTTTTATTGTTACTTTGTCTGCCATATTTAATGCTAAGAAACAGCCACAATACTCTTGGTATCCAGAGATGTGACCTCTTCCGTAGGCTTCAGGTCACCTGAGGAAGCCGAAGAGGTATTTTCGATTTCATGGCAAGAAATAACTTTTTTTTTTATTCAAAATAATAGGATGAATTGGTATTGCTGACATGCACCCTGCTAAATCATGTGAAGTGTGAAAAATGTCAGCCCCACTTTAATGTACGACCTGAAATATTGAAGCTCTTATCATTTATATTTATTCTTTTGTATCTTTTTTTTTCTTTGGCCTTGAACAGCCATGAGAAACCTAACATATCAGATCACACCGGATGGCATTAAGGAGAGCGAGACCATCCAGCTGACTCAGGAGTTGAAGCTGTCTTGTCACGTTGATGCCGTGCCGCAGGATAAGGTCCAGTACATGTGGTTCAAGAACCAGAAGGTGGTAAAGGAGACCAACAGGATCGTCATCAGCAGAAATGACCCAGAACTGCCTCCGGGGAGCAGCAGTCTAGAAATCTTAGACCTTAAGTTCACTGACTACGGCATCTATATGTGCGAGGCGTCCTTACCCAACCTGCCCTTTACCCTAAAGAGCAGTGACATAAACATCTCCGCAGAGACAGGTGAGCATACGCCATCTATAGTACCTATAGGTGGACCAGTTAGGGAGGGGGGGTTATGTATCAAGTCATAACAAAGGACAAAGGGAAGAGTAAATGACATGACCGTTCGAATGGGAATGGGGGGTCCGCTGCATTACCCCTTCTCTACTACAGGATGTCCCCAGTCTTCTTGGTTAAATGACACTCATGATCATTCATAGACATGTGCAATTCGTTTAGTTCTGAATTCGAATTTTGACAAATTTGTTCATTCCGAAATTTCTGAATTTTTTTAACTTCCGAAATTTCGAATTTCCGAATTTTTTAATTTCCGAAATTTTGGGATTACGGAATTTTCGAATTTCGAATTTCCGAATTTTGAAATTTCCGAATTTCGAATTTCTGAAAATTCGAATTTCGGAAATTTGGAAATTAGAAAATTCGATATTTAGAAATTTTGGAAATTCGGAGGTCCGGGAAATTCAGAAGTTCGAAAATCCAGAAATTCTGAAGTTCGGAAATTCGAAATGAGAAAATTTGAAAAATTGGAAATTCTGAATTTGAAAATTCAGAAATTTGGAAATTTGAAAATCTGAAAATAAGAATCAAAAACCGAAAATTCGAAAACCCGAAAACCTGAAATAACTAACTAATAATAACTATTAAATTATAGGTATTGGAATTTCCTTTCAAATTTGGCTGTTTGTGAATGTAACGAGTACGAATTTATCCGAAGTTACGAATTATCTAAAATAATGAATGCCGTATCTAAAAGAATGGAACGTAATTATCTAATAATAATAAAACCTTTTTATTATTATTATTTATTATTAATTTGCTCCATTCCATTTGTTTAGATGCAGCATTCGTTATTTTGGGATAATTCGTAACTTCAGATAAATTCGTATTCGTTACTTTCACTAACAGCCAAATTTGAAAGGAAATTCCAATACCTATAATTTAATAGTTAGTTATTAGTTAGTTATTTCAAATTTTACAGATTTTCTTTCTTTTTTTCTGTTTTTCTGATATTTGAATTTTCAGACTTTCTGATTTTTGAAT
The DNA here is from genome assembly GCA_037952835.1 of Lithobates septentrionalis. NCBI lineage: Eukaryota > Metazoa > Chordata > Amphibia > Anura > Ranidae > Lithobates > Lithobates septentrionalis. The sequence goes on from JBBDGP010002704.1 coordinate 181,828, forward strand.
TTTGAATTAGAAAATTCGGAAATTCAGAATTAGAAGATTCGGAAATTTGAAAATTCGAAATTTGGAAATTTTGAGAACTCGAAAAAAGCAAAAAAAAGTATGAAACGAAAACGAACAAATTTTTTGTCAGTGCACATGTCTAGTCATTCAGCCTAGAAAGCTGAGGACATGCTGTGAGTGTAGGGTGTCATGACCCCGCCCCCTGAGGCTGAGACTGATATACAATGATGCAGGGAACATCAGTGACATTCTCTGCATCATGAAGGAACATCCAGCCCGGGGAAGGGTCGAAGAGAACATCATGTGACTAGCCTTAAGGACTGGTTCACACCTATGCATTTTTTAGTGCATTTTCAGTTTTGCAGAAACACACTACAGTTCATTTATCATGGTTTCCTATGGATGTAGTTCACATTTGTGCATTTTATGGAAGGGGCCAGGGACTTTTTTCTGGTTTTTGGTTCCATAGACTTTGGTTCCATAGACTGAATGGATCAAACACGTGTATTGAAAAATGCAAAATGCACCTGGAAGATGCAGACTGAAACCTGCATAGGTGTGGACCAGGGTTAGGACTTCAGAAAATGTTGATGGGGGGGGGGGGGGGGTTTGAAATCTGCCACTTTTCGGCAACTCCATCTAAAATCTTTTCTATCACTTTGGATAGAGTGGAACAGGATTAAAGCCTAGCATCAGGATTTGACTGACTGTTGTCCCTGCACAGTTGAGCAGCTTTCCCCTCACTTCCTGTCAAAACAGGAAGTGAGGGGAAATCTCTCTATCAGGGATACAATAAAAATGTGCAGAATGAAAGAGGACCGTTACCCGAAATATTTCCCCTTCCTTTTTTTCATGCACATGCCTGAAGACAAAGTGCTATGGTAGTCCCAAACCTAGCTGCATTTACCCAAATGCAGAAACCCCCTGCACAGTCATAGCTGTGCTGTAGGGCTCTGATGGGGCCTGAAGGCTGGGCAGAGCCATTCATCACATACATTCCCAGCATACTGGGAATCGGGCTCAGACTGGGACAAAAAATAAGTCTGGGCATTTTAAACCGAGCCGCCCATGACATATTTACCGGCCTCTTCCCCGCTCTCCATCCTGATGGAGGTGAGGGGGGCCAGGAAAGAGCATGAGGGGCCAGAGAGCACAAGGGGGGTTGGAGAACACGGGGGGGGGGGGCAGAGTGCATGGGGGAGCCGGAGAGCATAGGGGGCCAGAGAACCCAGGGGATCTGGAGAGCATGGGGGCGGAGAGTGTGGGGCGGTGAGCATAAGGGGGTGGAGCACAGGGGGGGCAAAGAGCGGCGGACTGAAAGCATAAGGGGGTGGAGCACAGGGGGGGCAAAGAGCAGGGGGGCTGGAGAGCTCTAGGGGGCAGAAAGTACAGGGAGCGGAGAGCACAGGGGGGCAAAGAGCATGGGGGAGCTGTAGAGCACTGGGGGGGTTGGAGAGCACTGTAGGGGCCAGAGAGCACAGGGGGAAGGCGGAGAGCACTAGGGGGCTGGAGAGCATGGGGGAGGTCCTGAGAGCACTGGGGGCTGTGGAGAGCACTGGGGAGGCTGAGAGCAGGGGGGGCAGTTGAAAGAAGCTGGATAGGAAGAGCGGGGGGGGGGCTGCTGCATATAAAAGAATCAATCTCTCCATTTTCCTCCTGCAGCCTCCGAATGCCTGCGGGAGGCAGAGGAGGAGAAGCGGGCTTTCAGAGGCTGCAGGAGGAAAATAGAGAGATTGATTCTTCTATACGCAGCAGCCCCCCGCCACTCTTCCTATTGAGGCTCACCGGAATACGCACTCGCTTTCTGTCTGGTCCGGCGTCTCCTCCAGCTAGTCCCTCTTCATAGTCACAGGTCAGCTGACCTGTACTTTCAGAAGCTCCCCCCGCCCCACCTTGGCCCGACGGCTGAACTGAACTAGCGGCCGGGTGGGAGGTGCAGGCTCAAGGAGCAGCCTTGGGCCCCACAAGAACATGCGACCTTGCGGCCACAGCCCTCCGGGTACGTGCCCGGTGCCCTATGGCCACTCCAAGCCTGACGGGTATGCTAACTGTCAAATTTGCTTGTACTCTCAAACTAATAAATGGCTGGAATCATAACTGATTACATGTGCCGCACCATGACAATTGCAGATCAAACAGAAGCTAATATGGCAGCTTCCATGGCTGAAAAGGATAGGAGGGTTTAGTTCTGCTTTAAAGTGTGTCTTTGAAGCTTTTAAGAGCTTTAAGTGTTTATTTTGTTCTGTGTGTTTTTGGTCTTGGCTTCTTCCCTCTTTTTTGGTTGAAATGATTGTCATTTGATATGATCCACCATTGTGAAAGCAAGTTCTGTCATTGGCTGCCAGGTGCCTGGTATGATGCAGCCAGCCAATGTGCAGGTGAATGTAGACTTGACACCTAGAACTGTGCAAATGACCAAAATGTTCCTGTGATCTCTTGTTCTCCGGCAGTCCCTCCATCGCTCAGTGTACCCAAGGAACGGGCAGTCATCACCGTACGGGAGGGCTCCCTCGCAGAGCTGGTGTGTGAGGTGCGGGGGAAGCCGCTTCCTCCCATTCTGTGGTCCCGCGTGGATAAGGAAGGTGGATTCTCCTCCGGTGAAATGGTGGTGGAAACTCCCGATGGTAGACTACGACTGGAAAATGTTACACGGGAGATGAGCGGGACTTACAAGTGTCAGACGGCGCGGTATAATGGCTTCAACATCCGGCCCAGAGAGGCTACAGTGCAGCTCAATGTCCAGTGTGAGTACCTATAGCAAGAGAGATAGTAGTGGTGATACAAAGTACTGCTGGGAAATCTCACCATTGTGGGAGGGGCAGAGACGCAAACTGCTGCAGAAATCTTGCCATTGTGGGAGGGGCAGAGACACAAACTACTGCAGGGAAATCTCAACATTGTGGGAGGGGCAGAGACACAAACTACTGCAGGGAAATCTCACCATTGTGGGAGGGACAGAGACACAAAGTACTGTAGGAAATCTCCCCTTTGTGGGAGGGGCAGAGAACCAACTACTGCAGTGAAATCCCACCATGGTGGGAGGGGCAGAGACACAACCAGCTGCAGGGAAATCTCAACATTGTGGGAGGGGCAGAGACACAAACTATTGCAGAGAAATCCCACCATGGTGGGAGGGGCAGAGATACAAACTACTGCAGTAAATCTCAACATTGTGGGAGGGGCAGAGACACAAACTACTGCTGGGTAATCTTACCATTGTGGGAGGGGCAGAGACACAAACTACTGCAGGAAATCTCACTATGGTGGGAGGGGCAGAGACACAAACTACTGCAGTAAATCTCACCATTGTAGGAGGGGCAGAGACACAAACTACTTCAGGGAAATCTCACCATTGTGGGAGGAGCAGAGACACAAATTACTGCAGGGAAATCTCACCATTGTGGGAGGAGCAGAGACACAAACTACTGCAGGAAATCTCACCATTGTGGGAGGGGCAGAGACACAAAATACTGCTGGGAAATCTCACCATTGTGGGAGGGGCAGAGACACAAACTACTGCTGGGAAATCTCACCATTGTGGGAGGGGCAGAGACACAAACTACTGCTGGGAAATCTCACCATTGTGTGAGGGGCAGACACACAAACTACTGCAGAGAAATCTCACCATTGTGGGAGGGGCAGAGATACAAACTACTGCAGTAAATCTCTCCATTGTGGGAGGGGCAGAGACGCAAACTACTGCTGGGAAATCTTACCATTGTGGGAGGGGCAGAGGCACAAACTACTGTGGGGAAATCCCACCATTGTGGGAGGGGCAGAGACACAAACTACTGTGGGGAAATATCACCATTGTGGGAGGGGCAGAGACACAAACTACTGTGGGAAATCTTAACATTGTGGGAGGGGCAGAGACACAAACTATTATAGGGAATTCTCACCATTGTGGGAGGGGCAGAGACACAAACTACTGCAGTAAATCTCACCATTGTGGGAGGGGCAGAGACACAAACTATTATAGGGAATTCTCACCATTGTGGGAGGGGCAGAGACACAAACTATTACAGGGAATTCTCACGGCTGCCTACAGATAAATATTTGCAGAGAGTTTCTGTAATGATTAGCACTGTACACTCAGCTCCAGAGAATAATTCTCTCTTTAATAGGCATTTCATATAGTGTGATATCCTAAGTAAACTGTAATTACTAAATACCATCATTTATAAGTACAAACATATGTTGCTGTTGATTTTATTATCCGGGGTGATATTTGGGTTACAATTAGATTTGAAGTAATACGATCTGCAGCAGTGTCCTCTGGGTAAAAGCAATTACTGCAATAGTATTTCAATGGCTCACTAAGATGACATTTCCTGTGAAGTTTATAGTGTGGGGGGGGGGGGGGGGCGGCTGGATTGGCACGCTGAATCCAAGTACCGATAAGGGGAAGCTATATCATGTTTCATTAATTTGCACATTTTAATTCATTTTTGTAAAGTTCACCCTAAAGTAGATTCCGATGTCAATGTCACATTTCTACATGCTTTGCTGTTCGGTTGTATTTCACGTGCAGATATACGTTTTTCCACCAAAGCAGGGCTTGTCAAATTTTTCTATTAAAGGGCGAATCACTGGCCTTCTGTCTACTGGGGGCGGGGTAAAGTATGGCCAGTGGGTGCAAATAATAACCCATCAACAGGGCTTGGGTATAGGAAGGAATAGTGCCCCATCGTTGGTGTCAGTGGAAAAAATTGTGCCCCATTGTTATTGTCATCGGAAGGAATAGTGCGCAATTGTTGGTGTCAGTTGGAGGAATAGTGCCCCATCAGTGGTGTCAGTGGGAGGAAAAGTACCCCATTGTTGGTTGTCGGTGGGAGGAATATTACCCCATTGTTGGTGTCAGTGGAAGAAAAAGTTGTTGGTGTCAGTGGGAAGAATAGTGCCCAACTGTTGGTGTCATTGGAAGTAATAGTGTGCATTTGTTGGTGTCAGTGGAAGGAATAGTGTCCCATTGTTGGTGCCAGTGGGAGTGAAAGCTCCGCTTTTATTGGTATTAACGTTAGGAATAGTGTCCCATCTTTGGCATCAGTGGGAGGAATAGTGCTCCGAAGTTAATGTCGTTAGAAGGAATAGTGCCCCATTGTTGTTGTCAGTGGAAAAATAGTGCCCCATTGTTGGTGTCAGTGAGAGGAATAGTGCCCCATTGTTGGTGTCAGTGAAAGGAATAGTGCCCCATTGTTCTCTATTATTATTATACTGGATTTCTATAGCGCCAACAGTTTACTCGGTGCTTTACAATATAAAGGGGGTAGGCTTCCCTGTATAAGAGAGTTTTCAAGGATCGCTCAAAGGGGGACAGTGCAGGAGCTGACGGGATATGCTTGGGGCAGGGAGTACCCGAGGATGGGAGAGGCTCTGAAGAAGTCCTGGAGGGAAGCATGGGAGGAAAAGACAAGGGAGCGAGAGAGCAGGAGGTCCTGGGAGGAGCGGAGAGGACGATATGGGCGATATCTGCAGATGAGGTGGAGATGTAGCTGGGGGCCGATGTTGTGGATGGCGTGTAATGTCATTGGAAGGAATAGTGCCCCATCATTGGTGTCATTGGAAGGAATAGTGCCCCATCATTGGTGTCAGTGGGAGGAATATATAACTAAGCAATCATCTCCCTTACAATAATCATAAATAAAATAAATAGTAAAATGTGTAAAAGCAAGGTTTGTACAGTGTTTTTATTTAAATAATGTACTGATTTCAATTCTAATAATTATACATTCATTCACTACAACAAGTAATAAATATAATATAATATACAGTATATATACAAATATGTTTAGTATACTGTATATATTGTGACAGGGAGAGGCCCTCCCACTGTGGAAATGTAGGAGAAAATGATGCAGTATTCACATTAAGGCTTAATGTGAGGTTCCGGACTATCATTTCTGAGCACAGAAAGCTGTGTTTCTGGCGTTCTCTGGATTCTGTAAATCTGGATCAGGGCCTCCTCATATCCCTCCCACTGATACCAAGGATGGGGCACTATTCCTCCCAATGACACCAAGGATGTGGCACTATTCCTCCCAATGACACAAACGATGGGGCACTATTCCTCCCAATGACACCAATGATGGGGCACTATTCCTCTCACTGACACCAATGATGGGGCACTATTCCTCCCGAAGACACCAATGATGGGGCACTATTCCTCCCAATGACACCAATGATGGGGTACTATTCCTCCCAATGACACCAATGATGGGGCACTATTCCTCCAACTGATACCATTGATGGGACACTATTCCTCCCAATGACAGCAATGATGGGGCACTATTGCTCTCACTGACACCAATGATGGGGCACTATTCCTCCCAATGACACCAATGATGGGGCACTATACCATCCAATGACACCAATGATGGGACACTATTCCTCCCAATGACACCAATGATGGGACACTATTCCTCCCAATGACAGCAATGATGGGGCACTACTACTCTCACTGACACCAATGATGGGGCACTATTCCTCCTGATGACACCAATGATGTGGCACTATACCATCCAATGACACCAATGATGGGACACTATTCCTCCCAATGACACCAACAATGGGACACTATTATTCCCACTGAGATGAACAATGAGGCACTATTCTTCAAACTGACACCAATGATGGGGCAATGATGGGAGGTGAAAGTGGCTGGAGAATATCAAAGCAAAAAAAATTTAAAATTTTGGTAAAATTTTTGCCATTTTGGCAGAACATTTTGGAGTTGATGAGGAAGGTGAAAATCTGGAAATTTGGGTAAAATTTCATAATTTTGGCAAAACACAATGAAATTCATGAAGATTGTGTGAATCTTGGAAATTTTGGTAAACTCTCAACATTTTGCAAAACACACTGGAGTTGGAAAATGTGAACATTTGGAAACTTTGTTTAACTCTTCCATCGTATGCTCCTCTACCCCACCACTGCCATAACCTTCTGGGGTGGGGGTGGGGGGGGTAATTAAGCTGAGGGGCCCCTCATAGGCACTCATCAATCACTGCCAACTTTGTTTGCCCTTTCCCACCACCGTTCATAGACGTCGTACTATAGCTTCCATGGATGAATGGTGTGTGTTCACTGTCTACAAAGACAGACGTTGTGTTATTATATTGGCATGGCCGAATAACAATTCCGTGACCCGTGAAGATATACATAAGCTGTTTTTCTATATATCAGCATTACAGATCCTCTTTATTCCTGACACCATGGCTAAACGAGACTGGAGCTAGGCGTGGAGGAGCCCGGCGTGGCCCTGTCACTCTGCCCCCCCCCCCACGCCGTGACGCTCCCTCCATCCCCTTCGTTATCTCCTCTCCTCCGTGGTAAACACAATAAAAGTCCATTATGTGCGGAGAGGAGCCAGGTGTCTCCCGTGAAGGTAAAGATGGAAAGTGGAGGCGGTGTGCGCGTCCCTCATTACTTGGAGAGCGGCGCGGCGCACACCTCCTCGCACGCAGCCCTCATCATTTGTTCCTGGCACCGCACTCCCTGACCCGGGGGCCGCGGCGGCGCACATTCTGATGGCTCCATTAAGGGAGCTTCAAGCCTAACGAGTCACCTGTCGCCTCACCGCGCGCTCGCACATGTCTGGGATTACGGAGACGGGTCTCTGCAGCTCAGACTCTTCATTAGCTTGCTTCTGGCACAGTGGTCTTCATCTCAGCAGATGTCGGAGTGTGCCGCGTGTAAAGTTCTGATGATAAGTGTTTGTCGCTCCATCCCCCCCCCCCACCTTCCCTCCCTTCAGATCCTCCGTGCCGCTCTATGTGCAGAAGACGCCTATGTAGAAGAATCAGATCTGCTTCTTTTTTAACCTCCAGTGAGCCTGATGGATAACGTTGATAAATCTCTCCAAAATTTGCCGCTGTAAAAAAAGAAATAAAAAAAAAATCGATGTGGCGGGCGCCCCCCAGGTCGGATTCTGGGACTGGATTTTCTATTTTTTTGTGTTAAGCTTTATTTAATTGCACGGAGACTTTGGCTGAATGAAATTATTTCTGTAGTAACACGTTCGACCATTCTGGATGTAACAAGTTTAAAGTCGATCGCCATCTCAGAAGCTTTAACATGTTAATATTGTTTCAAAGGTCAATCCTTTCGTTAAAATAATCCCCAGTGATCTCCGGTGTCCAAGGTCCCTGCAGTGGTGTCACCTGGTGCGGTAAAACATGAATCCCCCCCCCCCACCACAATCATTTTAGCAACCTTGCAGGAGAGAGAGAGGGGAGAGGGAGACAGAGGGCAGAAGAAGAGAGGGGGGCAGGGAGAGGGGGAGGGGACAGAGAGAGAGGGGGGCAGGGAAAGAGAGAGAGAGAGGGGGGCAGGGGGAGAGAGAGGGGGGAGCAGGGAGAAAGAGAGAAGGGGGGCAGGGATAGAGGAGGGAACAGGGAGAGAGGGAGCAAGGAGAGAGAGAGGGGGGCATCGAGGGGGAGAGAGAGAGCATAGAGAGAGAGAGAGAGAGAGAGAGAGAGAGAGAGGGGGGGGGGGGACAGGGAGAGAGAGAGAGAGGGGGCAGGGGGAGAGAGAGGGGAGCAGGGATAGAGGAGGGAGGCAGGGAGAGGGGGGGAGAGCATGGAGAGAGAGAGAGAGAGAGAGAGAGAGAGAGAGAGAGAGAGAGCAGGGGAAAGAGAGAGGGGGCAGGGAGAGTGAGAGGGGCACAGGGAGAGAGAGAGGGGGCAGGGAAAGGGAGAGGGGGCAGGGAGAGATGGGGGCAGGGGGAGAGCGAGAGAGGGGGCATGGAGAGAGAGTGAGAGAGAGCAGGGCAAGAGAGAGGAGGGCAGGGAGAGGGGGGCAGGGGGAGAGAGAGAGAGGAGGGGCAGGGAGAGAGAGAGAGCGGGGGGCAGGGGGAGAGGAGGGGGGGTAGGGTCTGGTCAGTGCTCACCCACTTGGGTGGTCCCCAGGGGCTTACTGGCTCAGTCAGTGGTTGTAGGCTTGTTTAATTTTCCTGCCCCCCACATTCCCTTCACAAACAGAGCACATGGGCAGGGAGAGAAAGGGGCGGGAGAAGGGATGAGTGTCATGCTGCTCAGGCATGCTGGAGGTGGATGGAGCAGTTTGGGGATCCCCTCCTTCCAGGAAAGCTGCAGCTCCCAAGCTGGTTGTTACCTGCAGAGAACGGAGCAGTCATCAGAGGAGGGGGAGGAAAGCAGCAGGTGGATGGAGCCACGGGTTTTCCACTGGCCCTGCATAGTGGGCAGTGAAAGTGGCTGGAGAAGATCAAAGAAAAAAAATGAAAATTTTGGCAAAATTTCATGGGATCCAGCATTCAAAGCACTGCCAATAGGTAATTCCCCTGCAATGTTAAACTTACGGGTGTGAGATTGAAGTTTGTCCCCGGGTGGCAGTGCTTTGAATGCTGGATCCCGTTTGTGACAAAGGCCACCTACCCATCCTTGCTGCATCGTTATGCTTTGAATCTTGTTCCTGATCCCCGGTGCTCTACTCTTCATACGCCATTTATTGGTTACTGCATCTTTTCAGTGCCCCCCCCCCCCCTTGTTCGCTGCGGGGGGATTACCCATTCAGGGTCCCTCAAATTGTGCCGCCCGTGACCCTCATTTTGGGCTCCCATTGATATTTAAGGTCAACTCCTCCTGAAGAAGCGAATCATTTCGCAAAACATGTTGAGGATCACGCTTAGGACCTACATCTTTTGAGGCTCCACTATATTGTGCTGTTCACACTGTTTAGTCTGTACTGTTCTGTCATAGTGTGCAACCAATTTTTTTGCATTCATGTGTTTCAATTTTTGTTCTTTATAATAAAATAATATTTTTTATACTCAATTGTCCTGAGATAGTCCATAAATAATTCCTTATTGTTGTGGGGCATCTTTTGGAGTAGCTCCAGACGTCCCGTATTCCTTCATTACTTTAAGCTCAAGGATGATGGTACCCGCCCCTATTTCTATATACCTTTCAGATTGAGGCATCACTTTACACATTTTTTTGTTTGTAACGCAAAAAATAAAAAACGCAGAGGTGATCAAATACCACCAAAAGAAAGCTCAATTTGTGGTGAAAAAAAGGACATCAATTTTGTTTGGGTACAGCATCGCACGACCGCACAATTGTCAGTTAAAGTGACGCAGTGCCGTATCGCAAAAAAAATGGCCTGGTCAGGAAGTGGGTAAATCCTTCCGGGGCTGAAGTGGTTAAACAAAGGAGTGAGATTTTGGAAGTCACCCCCAGACTGCATGGAATATAATGGTCCAGTGGGGGGAGGGGATTCCGCCCAGCATCACCTGCCACCAAAGACATGATTGCTTAGTTTTAGGGTCGTACGCTGAATTTCAGTGTCTGTGGGTGTTTGAGCGGACCAAAAGGCTGGTTAGAATAAAAGCATGGTGCCGATTTTCGGCGGTGCACATCTCATTTGGCCCAGCGGGCGAGCGCCAAGAGGCCTTAAATAAAAATGGCATTTTTGCTGATATGAGGCGTTCTTCCCAAACCGTCCTAATAACAGAAAACACTTTTTATTGGTGTAATAACGAAGAGGGAGAGCACAGCGGCCTTCTCTCCATCTATGATATAATGGATGTTTTTAATAGCGCGGCCTCTGGCAGAGGTTTATTCCGGAGTTCACCGTACAGCGCAGACATGAGTAATGGAGACCCCCGCGCTAAGGCAGCATGAGTCCTCCAGCTGCTGGGAAGCCGCAGCGGAGCTGGAAGATGAAACCGTTCGAGAATCCGGGGAGGTCAGGAGATGCGAGTGCATTAGACGCTGACCACCTTCACCTCTCCGCTGAGAGCCTGCTATTAACGCCGTATATCAGGGCATACAAACATGACACCATAACGCACAGGACACCGCCATGCCGTAACTCAGATCAGACATCACCATTTATTGCACTAGTCCGGTGATGACCAGCTGGGGAGGCAATAGGTCTCTATTCCTACAAATTAGAAATTGCAACGTCAACGTCACGGCAAGCACTGCCCTTATCGTTCATTCCGCTCAGAATAAGTAATGCACTTTTGAGTGGAATGCCTAAAATTTAAACTCACCTTTGTGTGTTGTACCTTGTTGCTGGTCCAGTTTATAGGACAACCCAGTGCACATTATTGTGCTGAGCAGGGCTTTATTTTTCCTCAGAGGATAGGTGCAGGAACCCCTTCTGAGTCACTTCTGGTCTCCGCCCACCACCCACCTCTGAGCACTATCCCTTGGTTCCACCCCTACCCACTTTTGAGCACCATCCCTTTGTTACACCCCCTACCCACCTCTGAGCACCATCCATTGGTTCCACCCCCTATCCACCACTGAGCATCATCCCTTGGTTCCACCCCCTACCCGCCTCTGAGCACCATCCTTTGGTTCCACCCACTACCCACCTCTGAGCAACATCCCTTGGTTCCGCCCCCTACCCACCTCTGAACATTATGCCTTGGTTCCACCCCCTACATTTGTGTGTTGTACCTTGTTGCTGGTCCAGTTTATAGGACAACCCAGTGCACAATATTGTGCTGAGCAGGGCTTTATTTTTCCTCAAAGGATAGGTGCAGGAACTCCCCCCTTGTGAGTCACTTCTGGTCTCTGCCCTCTACCCACCTCTGAGCTCCATCCCTTGGTTCCACTCCTACCCAATTTTGAGCACCATCCCTTGGTTACACCCCTTACCCACCTCTGAGCACCATCCCTTGGTTCTGCCCCCTACCCACCTCTGAGCACCATCCCTTGGTTACACCCCATACCCACCTCTGAGCACCATCCCTTGGTTCTGCCCCCTACCCACCTCTGAGCACCATCCCTTGGTTACACCCCATACCCACCTCTGAGCACCATCCATTGGTTACACCCCTATCCACCTCTGAGCACCATCCCTTGGTTCCACCCCTACCCGTCTCTGAGCACCATCCTTTGGTTGCACCCCCTACCCACCTCTGAGCAACATCCCTTGGTTCCGCCCCCTACCCACCTCTGAGCACCATCCCTTGGTTCCACCCCCTACCCACCTTCCAGTCCTGCCCCTTTTAGAGAATACAGAAGCAGTGAAGTATAGACATGTGCACTGCCAAAAAATGTGTTCGTTTCGTTTCATTCGTGTTTTTTTTTCCAGGTCATTCGTTATTATCTCAATTCGTAAATTCGAAAATTCGAAAATCCGAAAAAAGGAAATTTCGAAAGAATAACTAACTAATAATAACTATTAAATTAAAGGTATTGGAATCTCCTTTCAAATTTGCCCGTTAGTGAACGTAAGAAATACCAATTTATCCGAAGTTACGAATTAGCCGAAAAAACGAATGCCACATCTAAACAAATGGAACGGGACAAAATAATAATAAATAATAATAATAAAAAGTTTTGATTATTATTATTGTTATTTATTATTATTAGTTCATTACGTTTCATTCATTTAGATACATCATTAATTTTTTCGGATAAATTCGTATTCGTTATGTTCACTAACAGCCAAATTTGAAAGGAAATTCCAATACCCATAATTTAATAGTTAGTAATAGTTAAGTTATTATTGGTTAGTAATTATTTGAGATTTTTGAATTCTCTCATTTCGAATTTAGGAATATTCTGAAAAACGTGTTAAAAGGGTTTTCGTTCATTTGGATATTTCGCAATTAACGATTTTAAGAAAACAAATTCGGAACGAAACGAATTTCACATGTCTAGTGAAGTAAATCGCCCGCTGCCAGCAGCAAAAGACCCTTCCCAGCAACAATAGATTCCCCCCCTGCAACAATGGACCCCCCAACAAAAATAGATCCTCACAGCAACAAAAGATTTCCCAGCAGCCAGCCCAGCATCAACTCTCCAGCAGTCAGCAACAGTAGACCCCCTCCATCAACAGTAGATCCTTTTGCAGCAACAATTGACCCCCCCAACCAGCAAAAATAGATTCCTGAAACAGCTCCAAAAACAATGCGCTTTCAGCACCCCCAACTTAAAAAAAAACCCTTATCAACATATAATAATAAAAAAAAAAAAAACATTAAAGAGCTTACACTTTTATTGACAATTGACATCTGACAGGGGGCCCAGAGAACACTGCCCAGTCTGTCATTGATAAAAATGATGCAGAAGTAAATGAAATGGACAGATGTTGAACAAAATCAGAGATGAATTTTATTTGTTTATTCTACTTGTTGACTTTTTTCTTATTGTAGAATATGAATTCACGATTTCTGTATGTTTCGCTGATCTCTTTCAGTTGCCCCGGTGGTGGAGCCAAAGTTTATGGACATCCGGCAGGCGATGAGGCGCAGTGTGCCGCTGCGGTGCAACATGCTGAAAGGGAGCCCGGTGAAAGTGGCCACCTCCGTCTGGAGGTTCAACCGGAACCTTCTCGTTCCCTCTGTAGAACAGCAAGAATATTCTGAGTACAAGATACTCAGCATGAGCCCGGAGACCAGCGGCACCTACGAATGTAACATCTCTAACGATGTAGGCTCTGACACTTGTGTCTTCCAGGTGACCGGTGAGTGGAGAGGCCGCTCTGTCTTCCTTCTTTAGAAGATGGATTTTATCTAGCCAGGATAATACTGGCTTTGTTAAATTATTTGGTTCCTCAGCTTAAGTCCAGGTTCTCACCCAAATATTTTATTGTAGTGTTCTGAGTAGAGATTGTTCCTGACAAAATACTAGGCTGGTCACAGACAGAGGGTGGCTATTGTAACTATTACATGATTGGCAATACCCAAAACCCTTATGCCGCGTACACACAAGTGGACTTTTCGACCAGACTGGTCCAACGGACTATCCGACGGACTTTCGGCGGACTTCCAACAGACTTTCCCAACGAACGGACTTGCCTACACACGATCACACCAAAGTCCAACAGATTCGTACGTGATGACGTACACCAGACTAAAATAAGGAAGTTGATAGCCAGTAGCCAATAGCTGCCCTAGCGTCAGTTTTTTTCCGTCGGACTAGCATACAGAGGAGCGGACTTTTCGATAGGAACTGGGTCCGGCGGAGTTCCGGCGTAAAGATTTGAAACATGTTCCAAATCTAAAGTCCGTCAGATTTTCATCCGAAAAAGTCCGCTGCAGGTCCGATGAAGCCCACATATGGTCGAATTTCCGCCGGACTCGGTCCGTCAGACCAGTCCGATCAAAAAGTCTGCTCGTGTGTACGCGGCATTAGCCAATGGGATGAATGACTCAACAGAGTTTTGAGAGAGGTTTTTACCTGTGGGTGGTAGAGTCCAACAACAATTAGGAGACCACAGATGACACAGCAGTGTAATATTGGCCAGCAGCAGGACAAATTAGGTCTATAGATGTTGCCAACTCTTGAAGCCCAGGACTTCTGCCTTGTTTTTACCTTTTCCCATACAGCACTTCATTATACTACAGCATAGTGAAGTCCATAGTACCAGAAGATACTTACATGTCTCATTCCATCATATACCTCGATAAGTAAAATATATCTAAATGGGAAAACCTTTTGTTCTCGCTTTGGATAGAGTAAGAGAGGGTTATAACCCCTGGAAAGTTTTTTTTTCTTTTGTCCGTCTGTGCCCCTTTGGGGAGATTTCCCTTCACTTCCTGTCCCATACCCAAAACAGAAATCCCAGGGTTTCACCAGGGTGACAAGAACTAGTGTCGCCATTGGAAGATTACTCTATTACTGTTTTGGTGTCAACTCAAAATTGTTGATACTCTGGTTTGCTAATCCTCCCCTCTCTCTGGTCCCCTCTCACCTCCCGCTGTATTTCTCCCACACGGCTCACCACATGTGACACCTGCTAGTTTTTCCTGCTCCGTTCGCCCAGCTCTGCTGCTTTTCTGACGCTCAGTCCTCTCTCTCCAGTCCCCGCTCACCTTCTTCTATAGCGTTCCTATGTTGCACACCACGTGAGCCGTCTGCTAGTTGCTCCGCACCAGTCTGGACCCCGCTCACCTTCCTGGTGCTACACGCTGCACACCAGATGTGATGTCTACACCAGACACTTCCAGAACATATACACATGAACCCGGAACTGACTGCTGACGACATCTTTCCAATTCGCTACTTGGTTTACCAGTGCATCCTGGGATTTCTCATACCTGCAATACCTCCAAGTCAAAGAGAGGCTAAAGCTGAATAAAAACCTCTAAAAAGCTGTAAACGAGTGTTGTCATAGACTTCTATGGAGGCTTTGGAGATGCTTTAAAGCACCAAGAAAGCAACATGGGGTATACTCTTTGAAGCAAAGCAAAGATATGTAAACAGGACTGTAAACTTCCCATTTTATATAGTGACAGGTGCTTTGATTAGCATAGAGTGCTATAAAAAAACAGTGTCCAATGCCAAATTTTGAAGCAAATGTAAACAAGCCCTAAGAGGATCATTCCACATTTCAAGACAGTAGACAGTAGACAGAGCCATGCAAATCATTACTTTAAGCCTCAACAGCAAGACACATCTCCAGAACTGCTGGTGTCTAGTGCAAATACAGCCAAATATTACAGAGCCATTTATTCCAAATCACTGTTTAAGACTTTTACATTCCAGTGTATGGAAACCATGGCTTCTATGGATTAGAGCGGTGAAGGCAAACCTTGGCACCCCAGATGTTTTGGAACTACATTTCCCCATGATGCTCTGGAACTCTGCAGTGTAGTGGAGCATCATGGGAAATGTAGTTGCAAAAAATCTGGGGTGCCAAGGCTCGCCATGACTGGATTAGAGCTTGGGACCCAACGAGACAGTATAACCATACAAGTTATGCTGAGAAGAGACTAAAGGAATCAAAAAGCCCTCCAATCATTTGCAGCCCTACATTGTATTCACATTCCATGATATATCCCAAACATAAGCGGATTTTACCTCATTTCATGAGTTCTAGAAGTGATGATGGGCCATAAAGAATTTCTTTGCATGGCTCAGCCCTATGTCCTGAAATGAGGAAAAATCCTTTTAATTTTTGGAATTAGACATTTGAATACCTTTTGTTCTCCGAGTGATTTACTGTTCCAGATGCTGATTGGCTTGGAGGGCTTTTTAGTGCCTTCTCATCATAACCTGTATGGGTACACCACACAATGGCAAAATACTCTACAGTTAATGGTCCCCAAACATTTCAATACCAACCAAGAGCTTTTTTACATTTTAAATCCTTGCCTTCTACCAGTTTAACCATAAAATAGTCACTGCACAATAATTTAAAGAGGAACTGTAGTCTGCTCACATAATGTGTAATAAAAACATCTTTCAAACGATCCATTCTGAAGCTTCCCTCCAACCACTTTGCAAACTATTTTATATATACTGTGATTCTCTCGTTGCCAAATATGCTGCAGAATTCTCCCTCCACTAAGTCTGGCTGCAGCCATTTTAACTGTGGGCAGCTGCCTGTTCACTTCCTGGATTTACACAGACACATGACACACCTCCAGCTCTGCAGTTCCCATTGGCCCTCTTATGACTCATCCCCCCTCCCTTCCTGGCAAAATCTCACAGAGAGCTGTGCATGATGTCATAAGCCTAGGCTAATGACCAGACAAGAAACAGGAAGTGGGCTGTATAAGGGATTTACTGGCAGAAAAAAAAATGGTTTACTATCCAAAGTTAAAACAACAACAAGGGCAGAAAATGTAATAGATGGAAAGATGAAAAAAATGACTGAAGGTCCGCTTTAACCTTGCTTGCTGAAAAAGCCTGATGTTATAGCACCTTAAATCCTACTGGAACCCAGAGTTGCAAAGCTCTAATGCAGCCATTCTCAATCAGGGTTCCATGAAACTCCATGGTTCCTCCAGAGGTTGCTAGGGGTTCCTTAAGCTATGGCTGATTGACCTTCCATCTGATGGTGCCTGCATAGTTCCAAGTCCAGTGCCACTTAGCAGAGTCAGTGGCATGACACCAATTATCTTTTTAGCTGTCAGTAAGGTTGGCATTGGGACCACCAGTGTAAGGGGCATTCTTCCTATTATCCCCCCCAATATTATTAATTTTGGCAGGGGTTCCCTGAGGCCTAAAATGTATTTTTAAGGGTTCCTCTGGCGTAAAAGGTTGAGAAAGGCTGCTCTAATGGAGCAACAAATTCTGGTGGACATATCTCAACAATGAGGTCACCAAGCTGTGTAGAAAGTCTTTGTACTGATTAAGCTTTACAGAACTCTTTTTGTGGGAGCCATTTTGGACATGAAATGCCTTTCTAAACCCAGATATTAGCTTTTAAACATAGGAGTCACATCATAACTGTGCATGGCCGGTGCAGGGAGAAAAAAAGGTGAGGGGGGGGGGGGGGGATCAAGCAGACTCCACCCAATACAGGCTGCCTGTAGAAATCTACAGGAGGGGACAGGGACACGGCCAGTCACACTGCACAAGGAGAGAGAGAGCAGAGCTGTGGGAGGATCCCAGTAGGCTCCACCCACTAGAGGCTGCCTGCAGAAAACTACAGGAGGGGGCGGAGACAAGACCAGTCAACCTGCACAAGGAGAGAGAGCAGCAATGACCAGGCTTTATCACAGGAAGCTTCTGCACAGAGGCAAAGTTTCAGACCAAATTACTGCAAGAATGCAGAAGAAATACACAAAGCACACTACGATTCAAGAAGAATACACACAATGAATGTATTAAGATGATTTGTTTATTTTCTGGAGTTCTGCATTAACCACCACTAACAGTAATATTTTTCTATAAAGTGATACATCTGCTGTAGATCAAGACGATGACAGGTAAAGGACATTTGGTGGTTAATTCTCTTTGCTTGTCTATAGGTTTATAGGTAGAGAAATAAAGGCACAAATGAACAGATATGAATAAAGAAACCTTCACATGGAACACGTCAAGGTTCTCTTATTGATATCTATTTACAGTAGTTGTGCAGACATTTTTCTACAATACCTACCAACGAACAAGGAGAGTTAACCAAGAAATGTCCTCCACCCACCATCTTCTTGACCTACAACAGTAGTGTCACTTTACAGGATAATATGAACAGATATCTACAAAGGGGAACCTTGGCAAGAAATACCTCAAGGTTCCCTTGTTATTTTCTGTTCTAATGTGGCTATCTTATTCTATAACTGACCTAGGATTGAGGAAGTAGAGTGAAGAGGTTTTATTCACTTGACATAGTCTGAAAGTTGCAATCCCCCAGTACTCTGGGGGGTACGTAGAGCTGGTTCCTTTTTTAGCAAACCCTACAGTTTCTGATTTGTGTAACATGTGCCTCTCTTCCTTGTCCAAACATATTCTGTTCTTATTTCCAGGCAAAGCCTTCAGCCCAGAATTCTACTACGACACCCTAAACCCCATTGAATCCAACAAGCAGGCTAGGAACTACTCATATTTGATCCAGTGGACCCAGAAAGACCCCAGTGCAGTGGATCCAGTAACAAAATACAGACTGGACTGGAAACCGGTAAGACCTGCATTGTTGTTGTGCCATATAAGACACTACAGCTGGTCGACGCGGCATGATGAAACTCGCAGTCCCCCAGAGAGTCATCGCTTGCCTACAACTCAAAGCTAAACTAGATAGTTGGAGGTATAAAGAGAAATTTAGCATGGCAAAAGCTAAAAATAAATACAAAACAAAACTGAATTTCAAGGATATATACCGGTAATCAGAAGTATTATACAGTATAGTAAAAAAAAAAAAAAAAGTTAAAATGATCATTAGATCCAGAGATACAGGCAGATGAAGTTATAGGAAAATGCCAGTTTTGCCCTTGGTAGGCAAGGCATGTCTTATTTTGCTGATGACACCAAGGTGTGCAACAGGGTTGATATACCTGAAGATATTTGGTGTAATATGGAACGTGATTTGGCATTGCTGAAACATTGGTCAAAGCAGTGGAAACTGCAGTGTAATGTATCTAATTGCAAACAAATGTACAAAAGAGCTAAAAAAAACCCCTCCAATATGGAGAAATCAGGTCCTCCTTCCTTCTGCAGGGGGTACAGTATTGGCTACAACTATAGAGGAAAATTGATTTTGGGTGCCCATTTCAGATGGTTGCAAAATGAACAAAAAGTGTGGCTAGGCAGTGGGGAAAGTGAATAGAATTCCTGGTGACCAACACTAGAGGGATCACCAGAAGGAGGAAGGAGGTCCTAATTTCCCTTTATAGATCTTTAGTTATCTCTAGAATGGGCACCAGTAGGAGAGAAGAGGTCCGGATTCCCCAGTTTAGACCTTTATTATCACTAGAGGGATCACCAGCAGGAGGAAGGAGATCCTGATTCCTCTAAATAGAGCTCTGTTTCACTAGAGGGATCACCAGCAGCAGGAAGAAGGTCCTGATTCCTCCCTCCACTAGAGGGATCATCATTAATTAGGAGGAAGGAGGTCCTGCTTCCTCTATATAGATCTTTATATCACTAGAGGGATCACCAGCAGGAGGAAGGAGGCCCTGATTCCTCAATATAGATCTTTATATCACTAGAAGGATCACCAGCAGGATGAAGGTCCTGATACCTCTATACAGATCTTTATATCACTAGAGGGATCACCAGCAGGAGGAAGGAGGTCCTAAATCCTCTATATAGATCTTTATATCACTAGAGGGGTCACCAGCAGGAGGAAGGAGGTCCTGATTCCTCCATATAGATTTTTATATCACTAGAGGGGTCACCAGCAGGAGGAAGGAGGTCCTGATTCCTCCATATAGATTTTTATATCACTAGAGGGGTCACCAGCAGGAGGAAGGAGGTCCTGATTCCTCTATATAGATCTTTATATCACTAGAGGGATCACCAGCAGGAGGAAGGAGGCCCTGATTCCTCAATATAGATCTTTATATCACTAGAAGGATCACCAGCAGGATGAAGGTCCTGATACCTCTATACAGATCTTTATATCACTAGAGGGATCACCAGCAGGAGGAAGGAGGTCCTGATTCCTCCATATAGATTTTTATATCACTAGAGGGATCACCAGCAGGAGGAAGGAGGTCCTGATTCCTCCATATAGATTTTTATATCACTAGAGGGGTCACCAGCAGGAGGAAGGGGGTCCTGATTCCTCTATATAGATCTTTAAATCACTAGAGTGATCACAAGCAGGAGGAAGGAGGTCCTGATTCCTCTATATAGGTCTTTTGTCATCTCTAGAAGGATCACCAGTAGGAAAGAGGAGATCCGGATTCCTCGTTTTAGACCTTTATTATTGCTGGAGGGGTCACCAGCAAGAGGAAGGAGGTCCCGATTCCTCTATATAGATCTTTATATCACTAGAGGGGTCACCAGCAGGTGGAAGGAGGTCCTGATTCCTCTATACAGATCTTTACATCACTATAGAGATCACCATCAGGAGGAAGGAGGTCCTAATTCCTTTGTATAGGTTTTCATATCACTAGAGGAATCACCAGCAGGAGGAAGGAGGTTCTTATTCCTCTTTATAGATCTTTATATCACTAGAGGCAGGGCTTTTTTTCAGGGGGAACTTGGTGGAACTCAGTTCCACCACCTCTGGCTCAGACCCTTGGGGGGGGGGGGGCTGCTCACCACAATCACTTGTAAACACAGAAGTCCAGTTTCTGTGTTTACAAGTGACAGCTCTGCACACTCTGTGTGTAACCCCCCTGAACTCTGCACTCTGTATGTAATGCAATCCTCTTATTTAATGTCCCTTTAAGACTCTCCTACTGTTTGTGAAATTTGACTGACCACACACATTATTTAATGTGATTTGGAGGGTGTGTGTGGGTGGAGGGGCTTTGGGGGGTCGTGGTTGAGTTCCAGCACCTATTATTTGAGAAAAAAAGCCCTGACTAGAGGGATCCCCAACTGTAGGAAGGAGGTCCTGATTCCTTTATATAGAGCTTTACTTAGTCATTTAGAATACTGTGTCCATTTCTGGAGACCTCACTTACAAAAAAGTCCAGAAATGAGCAACAAAATTGGTGAAAGGTCTTAGGTATAAAACATTTTAGGAGAAACTGAAGGAACTTGCTATTTACATTCTGGAGGAAAGAAGGGAAAGAACGGACATACCTAAAACTTTTAAATACGTGAAGAGTGTGAATGAAGGCAGCAGGGCAGAATTTTTCGATGTGAAGATAAGATCATGTATACTAAAACTAGGAGGAAAGTTCAAGCTAATCTTAGAAAGTATTATTTTACAGAAGTAGTAGCTGATGCTTAGACTAGATGTCCAGCAGAGGTAGCGATTCAGTAAACCGTAAGTGATTGTAAACATGCTTGGGATCAATCATAGACGGATAGATCACTTGGTCTTTGTTTCT
The DNA here is from genome assembly GCA_037952835.1 of Lithobates septentrionalis. Taxonomy (NCBI): domain Eukaryota; kingdom Metazoa; phylum Chordata; class Amphibia; order Anura; family Ranidae; genus Lithobates; species Lithobates septentrionalis. Next base: position 202,982 of record JBBDGP010002704.1, read on the forward strand.
GTAACTAACGTCTTTGGGTTCTACAAATCCTAATTTCCACTATCCATCTGGTTGAACTAGATGGCCTTGTGTCTTTTTTCAACCAGACTATCTATGTAAATATGTAAAAGCTCAATGACGTAGCATGCGGTGTGGTGTATGATCTTTCCCATGAAGAAGAACATGCCAAAGGTCTTTCTTATGCCGCATACACACGGGCGGACCTTTCGACCGGACTGGTCCGACGGTCTTTCCGACAGACTTTCTGATGGACTTTCCGACGGACTTTCGAACTAACGGACTTGCCTACACACGATCAACCAAAGTCCGACGGATTCGTAAGTGATGACGTACACCGGACTAAAATAAGAAAGTTGATAGCCAGTAGCCAATAGCTGCCCTAGCGTCGATTTTAGTCCGTCGGACTAGCATACAGACGAGCAGATTTTTCGACTGGACTTGAGTCCGTCGGAAAGATTTGAAACATGTTTTATTTCTGGGTCCGTTAGGCTTTTGGGGAAAAAAAAAGTCCGCTGGAGCCCACACGCGATCGAATTGTCCGCCGGAGTCCGGTCCGCCGGACCAAGTCTGCCGGAAAGTCCGCCCGTGTGTACGCGGCATTAGAAGCAGTCAGCCCTGGTCCATTGTGTGAGTCGCGGCGGCGCGCATGGTTGGCTTTAGCACGAGGAGGCTACAGAACCCTCATACAAGAACAATGCACCCTCTCTCAAGGCCATTAGTGGCTCTTGGCGGCACTGAACAGATTTCTCTATTGTTCCCTGCGTTGAGCATTTAGAAGAAAATAAATAATCCCTGCACATTCTTCATCTCTCATATAACCTGCTTGGAAAGGCTGTAGTTAAACAATATATATATATATATATTTAAAAAGCACAGCGACCTGTGTAATGTGTGCTCGCCCGTCACAAGTAATAAATTTCACTTGACTAAAGATTCGGCGTGTGATGGAGACGCAGGCTTCCGGCTCCGGTGATATTATACAGCGAAAGGTCATCGACTCTTATTTCGAGAAGGTCAGTGAGGAGAGATGGCAGGTCAGTGACCGACAAGGAATTACAAGTCAGGTGTGGCCTTAGGTATTGATACACGGCGACGGAATTATTGGGCGATACGCGCAACCAGGGACGCCAGTCATCGAGCGCCCATTGATTTTTTTCCGGTGCAGGGGTGCAGGATAAACATGACATTGACCGTCGGAGGTGTTTATTTCGCCCGTCTCTCTATTTGGTTGTTCTGTTTGCAGTCAAATATTAATTTCATTGACAGCAGGTTTGCCGCGCACCCAGATAATAGCGGCGCAAAGCGTAATTCAGTCCAAGAGCGCGGCCGCCCCATCTCCGCACACACCGCTGACTACACATCTGCGAGCAGAGAGCGGAAAATGATTCTCCAACCTGGACTGCGGCCAAAGAGCTAAAATAAATGTGAAACAGGTTACCTGCCAGATGTTTGGAACGCTGCTCAGCCAGTCTTGTGATTTACCCCCCCCCCCCCCACCTTTACACCCCCTCTAATAAATAGGAATTGTGGAGCTTATTGCAAAAGTGGGGGCTAAAACTCCAACTTCACACCTTTATTTTTTTTAACTACTTCAATAACGGTCACTTTGACCCGCTTCCTGCTCAGGCCAATTTTCAGCTTTCCGCGCTGTCACACTTTGAATGACAATTACTCAGTCATGCAACACTGTATCCAAATTACATTTTTATCGTTTTTTTTTTTTTTTTTTAGACAGAGCTTTTTTTTGGCGGTATTTACTTTTTTTCCCGCAGCAGATTGCGTTTTGCGTGTAATAGACTTCAATGGAGTCGCACCAAAAATGCAAGTGTTGCATTTTTGATGCGCTTTTAATGAGTTTTGTGCCCCCCCCCCCCTTAAAAACACTAGCTGGTTTCTGAGGAGGGGCGCGATAGGGCGGTGATGTCACAAGGGGGCGGGGCCACCAGGTGATGATGCAACATGGCCCTGCCCCTACCTATTTAAGAACTGTCAGATAGAGGAGCAGGCAGTCAGAGGTTAGACTTTTTTTTTTCCCTGGGTTCAGCAGTGTGGCGGGGGGGCGTGAATGACGTTGGATCTATATCGGGGGGGACATTATTTTTTTGACCTTTTAATAAAGAACCCCATACTCATTCACATGGGGGGATCAGGATCTGGGGAATCTTCCAAATTCTGATAAGCCCCACGCCTGCAGACCCCCACAACCACCGCCCAGGGTTGTAGGGAAGAGGCCCTTGTTCCCATCAACACGGGGAAAAAGCACCCCCCCCCCATGTTGAGGGCATGTGGCCTAGTATGGTTCAGGAGGGGGGAAGCGCTCGCTCATCCCCTCCCTTTCCTGACCTGCCAGGCTGCATGCTTGGATAAGGGTCTGGTTTGGATTTGAGGGGGACCCCCCACGCCTTTTTTATTTTTATTTTTTTGCCATGGGGTTCCCCTCCAAATCCACACCAGTCCCGAAGGGCCCGGTATGGATCTGGGGGGACCCCAAGCCATTTATTTCTAGAACTTTTTAGCCGGCAATTTTTTTTTTTTAAGACTCAGCTGATGAGTCATTGGTTGTTAAGGATGCAGCGCCCCGCTCCTTAGCAACCAGCTATATACAGTGTTTTTAAAGGGGAAACAAAAAACACAAAACGCATGAAAACTGCATGCAAAAACGCATCAAAAATGCAGGTTTAAAATGCAAAAGGCACTGCAAAGCGTGACGTTTATGTTATAAAATTTTGCAAATAAATAATCATTCTTCATAAATTTAGGCCCAAATGTATTCTGCTCCATTTCTTTGGTGGAAATAACTCAGATCAGTGTATATTATTTAGTCTGTAGGAAAGTTACAGGGTCCACAAACTATGGAATATAGATCTGAAAATCGATCAGTCCTGATGTACTGACAACCAATCTCATTTCTTGAGGCCCGAAAACCCAAGGACAGTACAGATACCCCCCAAATGACCCTCAAAGAAGACAGTCCAACGTATTTAGTAAGAGGCATGGGAGCCACCTTTTTGTCAAAGGGTGTGGTATGAAATATGAGGGAACCCCATGCTGCATATTTATTTCTGTGTGGAGTCCCCAGTTAACACCTATACCAGATTCTCATCCAAGATAAGGGTTTGGTATAGACCAGGGGGCCTCCAACATTTTTTAGCAAAGGGTCGAGTTTACTGTCCTTCAGACTTTGAGGGGGCTGGACTGTGGCCAGAGTAGAAAATGTCCTGGCGTCAATGGGAGTAAAGAATGCGCCATCAATGGTATTCGTGGGAGGAATATTGCTTCACTGTTGGAATTAGGGTAAGAAATAGTGCCCCATCACTGGTGTCAGTGGCAGTGGGAGAAATAGTGCCCCATCACTGGTGTCAGTGGGAGAATTGGTGCCGCATTCTTTATATCAGGGCAAGGAATAGTGCCTCATCACTGGCTGGTGTCAGTGGGAAGAATAGTGCCCCATTGTTGTTGTTATTTTTACTTGATACTATTTCTTTGTTATCCTAGAATACTTACAAAGTCAGCCTATGCCAATTTCTCCCTATCTGTTGATATTGTTGAATGTGGTACCCCCATTTTCTGATCTCACCCACCCACCGAACCTTTGGGCCCAGCATTCCTAAGGCTGCGTTCACACCTGGGCATCGCTTTTTTGAGCATTTGTTCAGGTGCTTTGTTGCATGTTTTTATGCATGTTTTTGATTGCTTTTGTACAGCGTTTTTGAGCTTTGCCATTTTTTTAATAGGCAATAGACAAAAATATCATCTGTTTCATCAAATGTTGCTATATTTTTCAGCTTTTTTTACAGCTTTTCTTTTTTTATTATTTATTTATTTTTGTTTTTATATATATTTTTATACTGTATATAACATTTTTTTTACAGCTTAGGTTTAGGTTTAGAGTAGGGTTAGGGTTAGAGGTTAGGGTTAGAGCTAGAAGTTTGGGTAGGGGTTAGGGATTCATTTATTTATTTTATTTGTTAGTATTATTTTTTCTTTTTTTGTGGTTAGAGTAATGCCACGCACACACGGTCGGACTTTTCGACTGGACTGGTCCGACGGACGCCGACGGACCAAATCCGGCGGACAATCCGATCGTGTGTGGGCTCCACCGGACCTTTAGCGGACTTTTCCAGTCGCAAATCTGACGGACTTTAGATTTGGAACTTGCTTCAAATCTTTTTGTCGTAACTCCGCCGGACCCAGAAATCCGCTCGTCTGTATGCTAGTCCGACGGACTAAAACCGACGCTAGGGCAGCTATTGGCTACTGGCTATCAACTTCCTTATTTTAGTCCGGTGTATGTCATCACGTACGAATCCGTCGGACTTTTGTGTGATCGTATGTAGTTAAGTCAGTTCGTTAGAAAGTCCGCCGTAAGTCCGCCAAAAATCAGTCGAAAGTCTGTCGAAAGTCTGTCAGACGGGTTGACGGACTTTTTAAGCCAAAAAGTCCGACCGTGTGTACGCGGCATTAGGGGTTAACTTACCGGTATTTTATTTATTCACTTTTTTTGTTAGGGTTAGGGGTTAATTAATTAATTTATATATTATTTATTATTATATAATATTTATATATGCTTATTATTTATTTATAAAAAAATATTATTTTATGTAGTTATTTAAATTTAGGGGTTAGGTTTAGGTTTAGAGTAGAGTTATGCCGTGTACACACGGGCGGACTTTTCGGCATCAAAGGTCCGACGGACTTTCAACGGACTTTTGAGGGACTTCCGACGGACTTTCGAACAATCTGCCCAAACCAAGCTACAAAAGTAGCTCCAAAATGTTTGTGAGCTTCAGGCGTTTGGCTTCAGGTGACGGAGTGGAAATGTGACCCACCTCCATAGAGAATCACTGATTTTTTTTTTCTCCCTGAGCGGCTTAGAGCTACAAAAACCCTCAGGTGTGAATTGGACCTATAATTCTACTTCCTCCTCTCCTCTTCCTTTTTTCCGTTGGGGTCCCCCAAGGGGGGCATATCTGTATGGATGTCACACCACTTCCTCAAACTCAACTTGTCCAAAACTGAGCTCATAATACTTCCTCCCCTACGTGCCTCTTCCCCTGACTTCTCTGTCAAGAGCAGTGGTCTGCAAACAACTGTGGCCCGGGGGCCAGATGCGGCCCTTTGCTTGCCTTTATTCAGCCCTTGGGGCACTATTCCTCGCACTGATATGAGACAATATTCTTCCAACTGACACCAACAATGGGGCATCATTTCTCCCAAAGACACCAATAATAGAGCACTATTTATTCCTATGGTACCAACGATGGAGCACTATTCCTCTCCTTAATACCAAATGTGATGATGTTTACTTTCGCTGATGACAGGAATACTTCCGCTCCTGCTGGCTACAATTCCGGCCTCCCTAAAGTCTGAAGGACAACAAACTGGCACCTTTGTTTAGAAAGTTTGGAGACCCCTGGTCAAGAGCAATGGCACAACCATCCACCCATCCCCACATGCCAGGGTGCTAGGTGTTATCCTGGATTCTAAATCATGCCGCCTCAACCTCCGCAACATCTCCTAACTACGTCCCTTCCAAGCCAATGAAACCACAAAGCTCCTGATTCACTCCCTGGTTATCTCTTTCCTTGACTACTGCAACTCCCTCCTCATTGGCTTACCTTTAAATAGGCTATGCCACCTTCAGTCCATCATGAATGCTGCTGCCAGACACATCCACCTTACAAACCACTCAGTGTCTGCTACACCCCTCTCTGCCAATCCCTCCATTGGCTGCCACTCACCCAACAAATTAAATTCAAAATACTAACAATAACTTATAAAGCCATCCACAACTCTGCCCCCAGCTACATCACTAGCCTAGTCTCAAAATACCAACCACATTGTTCTCTTCCTTCCTCCCAAGACCTCCTGCTCTCTAGTTCCCTCATCACCTCCTCCCATACTCGCTTCCAAGAATTCACCCCAGCCTCTCCCATCCTCTGGAATTCCCTACCCCAATCTGTCAAGACTTTCTCCAAATCTATCCACCTTTAGGCGATCCCTGAAAAATTTTCTCTTCAGAGAAGCCTATCCTGCCTCCACCTAACAACTGTGCTTTAATTGTCTTCATTAGATCATTCCCCCATAGTTTTTTACCCTTTTGTATCACTTGACCCTCCCTTCTAGATTGTAAGCTCTAACGAGCAGGGCCCTCTGATTCCTACTGTATTGAATTGTATTGTGAGGAAAAGTAGAAAAGGTTGCATACCACCAGAAACGATCCAACGTAGTAGATCGTTCCAACAAAAAGTCAATGACAGCCACCAAGACTAAAGCCTTGTACACACAATCGGATTGTTGGCCAACAAAATTTTGTCCGAAGGGTCTTGGCGCAAACTTGTCTTGCATACACACGGCCACACAATTGATGGCCAACAAATACGAACGTACTACGTGGTTGTTCAGCTCTTTAGCGACACCCTTTGGGCTCCTTCTGCTAATTTCGTCTTAGTAGAAGTTTGGTGAGTGTTGATTCGAGCTTTTCATTTCGCACTTTTCATTTTGTGCTTTTCAGTTCGTTTCTGAACGTCCGTTCATCAACCAGCCATGTTGCGGAATCGGAGGAGATAACGTGTTATTTATTATTGGCCTTGGAGTTGCTTTGACATTTTTTTTTTGGTTGAATAATAATGGTTTGATTTCATATATTTTCTATATTTTTGGATGCATAGAATCCACTTTTTGGTTAAGTTCTATTGGCAGATAGCATGTCTAATTTTATTTGTTTTCTTTTTTTTTAATACACAATAAAAAAAATTGTGTAGAATAATACTTGGCTATGTGTTTTACTTCAAATGACAGTTTGGGAGTCGGCAGTTACATTTTATAAAATACAATGTAAAATTGACAAAGGACACCAACATAGTTGTATCTTTGATCTTATGAACTACAGGATAATGGTGTTAAAAAAAAAAAGCATAATAATAATAGTATTCTCACTAGGAAAAAGAAGCCTTTGAAAACGTGTTTGCAATAACTCCATCAGTATCACCAGCAAAGCAGATTCATTATTATCCCATTATAGAAGAAGAGAATTGTGCGCTGCATTTCCAGATTTCATAATTTGCCGCGTCACGAATGTTAATTCTCCATTACGAACGCTAGTTTACAAGACCAACCGCTTCCGGCTTGTCCTTGCTTCCGAGCATGCGTGTTTGTACTTTGGACTTTTGTCCGATGGACTTGTGTACACACGCTCGGAAAATCCGAGAACAGACATTTGTCCGTGGAACATTTGAAAACTCGCCATCCAACATTTGTCCGCGGAAAATCCGGCAACAATTGTCCGATGGAGTGTACACGCGGTCGGATTTACCGCCAACGGCCTGTCATCGAACATTTCCCGTCGGAAAGTCTGATCATGTGTACGTGGCTTAAGACACAGGACCTGGAGAGGCAACGCGTTTCACACTGTCAATAGTGCTTCTTTAAACGCTATTAATAGTGTGAAACGTGTCACCTCTCCTGTTCCTGTGTCTTAGTGGCTGTCGTTGACTTTTTTGTTGGAACAATAGACTGAGTTTGATTGTTTCTGGTGGTGTGCAGCCTTTTCTACTTTTCCTATTGACATCGGTTAGCGAGCCGTGGCTTGCACCCAGCATATCCGGATCGCACGGATTTACTCACCTGGAGCTGCGGTTTCTCCTTCTGGATTTCTTTGAATTGTATTGTAACTGTCCTGCTTGTCCTAACATTGTAAAGCGCTGCGCAAACTGTTGGCGTTATAAAAATCCTGTATAATAGTAATAATAATCGGATGTGGACTTTGCAAGGTTCCTCAGCAAAGGTCGAAAGGCAAGGGAAATGGAAAGGAGGAAAAACTCTGCAAGCGTGCGATTATAGTTCTTGATTTATTTTTAGCTGTTACCTGCAATTTTTGTATCTGGTGGCAGGTCCTCTTTAATGAACTCCGAAGCGCAATGGATCCTCCCCGTGAATGGAAAGCTGGGATTTGCGCTCTTCGTCTCGGACCCGCGTTGGTTTTATTTCTGGACAGCGGTGGGATTTGCATCGCAAAGCCGGAGCCGCGTATGCGTTAGAGTTTGACCTTTCCTGGAGGTCCTTCATCCAGCCCTCACTCCATACTCGGAGCGGCCACGTTTCTTCAAGCGGCCTGGGTAATAAATGAATCACAATGCGATCTCCCGGCTACGCAGAACGACTTTAATATCCTTTCTATGCGAAGCGCGGCGTGTGTTTGTATCGGAGTGCAGCCAGCCGCCGTGCCGTCATTTCATTAAAGCCACCTTGAAAGGATAATGGAAGAGATAGGGCTGGAGGTATGGAGCCTCTTACAAGCGGACACAAAGACCGCGTCATACTCTGCGCACTGCGCTGCGGGATCAATAAGCTGCTGTCTCGCTTCCGGCATGAAAAGCTTCCTTTTCTGAGCAGATAATACACCCTTTAAGGTGGGTCACCGGGGGGGGGGGCAGCCATTGCTGTACCTCGGCTGCGATTCGCGGAGCAAAGGATAGCTGTTTAAAAGATGCAGAAGATTGCCATTCACTTACAATGCCAGGAATTATTTTATTGAATGTCATCAAGAAATTCTGCACTGACGATTGCATAAGAAATAAAGATAAAAAAAAAAAAAAAAAAAGGAACTAAAAATTTAAGTGGTCCCAAAGGCAGAAGGTTTTTTTTTTTGTTTTTGCTTTTTACCGTAATGCACTCTTCTGTATCCTAACGCTTTCATTCCTAAGATCTCATTGGCTGCAGAAAAAGTTGATAATCATAGTTGGGTTTCCTTTGTGAGGGTTCCAATGATGAGGCATCAGGCCGAATTATTTTGATATAAAAATAATTACCAGATGAGGCCAGAAAACAGTTAGACTGGCACGTTCCCGGCGGGGATTTAACCCTGCGGAGGATTGCTCATTAACACGCCGTTCTAATTGAAATGTTGCAGAGTTTTGTTGCCTCATTAGTCCCGTGTTTGAAGACTCCGCCATCTGCGAGTGCGCTCGGAGAGTGAACATGGCATCATAACTGGGTTTTGTAGGAACGCGTGAGGCGGCCATCGTTATCGCAACAGTTTACAGAACACATGAATGTGAGATGGAAGGGAGTCGGGATTCACTGATATTGTATATGTAGCACACCTCTGACACTCCATAGTCAGGATAGCACCTCCAGAGGCCAGGGGTGGCTAGCATTTACCCCCCCCCCCCCCCCCCGGTCTAAGTCCATGGCTAAAAGGGAGGAACAGAGAAAGGAAATTGGGCGACAGTCACTTTTGTCATTTAAAATTCTTATTGCAGAACAGTTAAGGTGGTGAGGGTTAGGGTCCCAGATACCATAGGCCAGCCATCACTAAATGATGGAACCCGGTCCATACACGGACCGAATGACAGTCCTATCTGGACCGCGGCTCGCCATTTAGCAGCCTGGGTGTCCTCTCCAAGGTGGTATTCTCCTTCCCCCGCTCCTGGCACAGCATTCATCCTTTCCAGCAGGTGGAAGGTAGAAGGCGCGGCATGTCCTGGCAGAGGGTGGGAGCTGCCCAACTTTTCTAGTTAACAAGCCAGTGATTTGGTGCTAGGATGCGGGGAGGTCCTAGCAACCAACCACCTGCCTGCCTGTTAACATGAAAAGTTGGGCAGCTCCCACCCTCTGCCACGTCTTCTGCTCCTTTTTCAACTAATTATAGAATTATATATATTATACTATTATATATATATATATAGTATTATTGTATATTACAATTATATTCATTTATAATACATTAATTTGTATTTTCTATTTAATGTATAATATTTTTATTTATTGTCTATACACATATATATTTACATACACATATAATATTATAATATTATACCATTATTATAGTAAAATTATTATTACTTTTATATATATATATATATATATATATATATATATATATATATATATATATATATATATATATATATATATGTAAAGTTTATTTAATATAATATTATTAATATAATTATTAATATAATAATAATACTATAATAATACTGTTACTATATTATTATAATATTATTGCTATAATATATATATATATATATATTAAATACATATTATACTATTATTATAGTAATATATATATATATATATATATATATATATATATATATATATATATATATATATATATATATATACTATTATAGTATATTATTATATATATATATATATATATATATATATATATATAACTTTTATATTTATATATATATATATATATATATATATTATTACTATAATAATATATATATATATATATATATATATATATATATATATATTTATATATTATATATAATAATAATAGTATAATATTTATTTATAATTATTATTTTATTATTTCTTTTTATTTATTTATTTAATAATAATAATAATAATAATATGCTCTAATATATATATATATATATATGTTAGTATAGTATATTATTATTATATTAGATAAACTTTCACATTATTATAAAATAATTATGGGAAGACGATACTACCCCATAAAAACTCTTTTCAATTTCTTCCACCACTTTTACTATGTAACTCAATTATTTCTGACTTCTAAACACTTGGTACAATAAATAAGCCGCCTACAGAAACAAGGTTTAAACTGTGAAATGACTTTGATTGGAATCTATTGATTTTGTTCCTTCTCACCCGAGGCTATTATGTTGTAAGAGTGTGTTAAGGAGAGGGTGGCGGAGCCTTCGAATATCTGACACAGAGCTGCAAATTAAATAGGCCGGCTGCAAAAGTTTAGGCTTTAAATAAGATGTAATTGGGGAAACCAGCATGAGTTTAATGAGCCCTCGCCAGCTGTAGATTGGAGCCAGTCAGTGCTTCGGCTAAATGAGTAAAGCCGGGCCATACACCCGTAGAATTTTCTTTCGAACGTTCGTATAGAAATTCTGAAAAATAATCGTTCATCAGAGCATTCGATGGTACCGTTATTGACACGACAACGTTTGTATGAAAACTCTGAAAAAGTTCATTCGGTTGCCATGCCAGTGTTTGAAATTCCACAATCACAGCTCGGATTTCTTTAGTTCATAGTTATCTTTTGATTTTGCTCATCGCTAATAAATGTCAATTTGCACCCATTACCTATCAGAAAATCAAATGAATATTCAGAGAATGAATTAAACTCCACTGGCTGGCTAAATAATAACTAGATCTAGGTCAGGGTCAGGAGTGTGTAATGTACAAAATGCAGGAGTAAGGGTGGGTAGCATACAGAGTGTAGGAGTCAGGAGTGGGTAGCATACAAAGTCCAGGGGTCAGGAGTGGGTAGCATACAAAGTACTGGGGTGAGGAGTGGGTAGCATACAAAGTACTGGGGTCAGGAGTGGGTAGCATACAAATCCAGGGGTCAGGAGTGGGTAGCATACAAAGTACTGGGGTCAGGAGTGGGTAGCATACAAATCCAGGAGTCAGGCAGGCATGGGTAGCATACAAAGTCCAGGGGTCAGGAGTGGGTAGCATACAAAGTACTGGGGTCAGGAGTGGGTAGCATACAAAGTACTGGGGCCAGGAGTGGGTAGCATACAAAGTACTGGGGTCAGGAGTGGGTAGCATACAAAGTCCAGGGGTCAGTAGTGGGTAGCATACAAAGTGTAGGGATCAGGAGTGGGTAGCATACTAAGTTCAGGGGTCAGGAGTAGGTAGCATACAAAGTACAGGGGTCAGGAGTGGGTAGCAGGGGTATAAAATGTGTGCAGAGCACAGGGGTCAAATATGTGTAGATAGCGTACAAAATGCAGGGGTCAGGAGTATGTACTGTACAATGTGCAGAAGTCAAGGGTGGGTAAAGTATCTACTTCAAGGTTCAGCAATGTTTAATGTACAGAGTGCAGGTTTCAGGAGTGTGTAACATTCAGAGTTCAGGGGTCAAGAGTGGGAAACATGCAGAGTGCAGGGATCAGGAATGGATAATGTACATAATGCAGGAGTCAGGAGTGTGTAATGTACATAATGCAGAGGTCAGGAGTGGGTAGCATGCAGAGTGCAGGGGTTAGAAGTGGGTAACATACATAGTGCAGGGGTCAGGATGGGCCAGGGCTTGATCCTGCCCCCCAGCCAACAGGCAGCCAGCAGAGAAGGAGGTGGCGTGCACTGTGGACTGTGGATAGATTAGGGTGTGACAACATTGCGCTAACCATGGGAGGGGTTTAAAACCTGTACAGAGCCCAGAGGTCAAATATGTGTATATAATGTACAAAATGCAGGGGGTCAGGAGTATGTACTGTACAGTGTGCAGAAGTCAGGTGTGGGTAAAGTACATAGTTCAGGGTTTAGCGATGTTTAATGTACAGAGTGCGGGGGTCAAGAGTGGGAAGCATGCAGGGTGCAGGGGTCAGGAGTGTGTAATGTACATAATGCAAGGGTCAGGATTGGGTAAAATACAAAATGTAGGGGTCAGGAGTGGGTAGCATACACAGTGTAGGGGTCGGGAGGGGGCCAAGGGCTGAGATTTCCCCCCAGCCCACAGGCTGACTGCAGAGAAGAAGGAGGTGGTGTGCACAATGGGCTGTAAAGAGATGAGGGTGTGACAACATTGCGCTACCAGTGGGAGGGTTTTAAATCTTGTACATAGCACAGGGGTCAAATATGTGTATATAATGTACAAAATGCAGGGATCAGGAGTATGTACTGTGCAGTGTAGTCAGGGGTGAGTAAAGTACATAGTTCAGGGGTCAGCAAAGTATAATGTACCGAGCACAGGGATCAGAATAGTTTAATGTACACAATTAAGGGGTCAGGAGTGGGTAACATACAACGTTCAGGGGTCAGAATTGGGTAACATGCAGAGTGCAAGAATCAGGGGTGTGTAATGTATATAATGCAGGGGTCAGAAGAGTTTAATGTACATAATTCAGGAGTCAGGAGTGGGTAACATACAACGTTCAGGGGTCAGAAGTGGGTAACATGCAGAGTGCAAGTGTCAGGAGTGAGTAATATACAGTACATAGTGCAGGGGTCAGGGTGGGGCCAGGGCTTGAGCCTGCCCCCCCCGCACACAGGCAGCCAGCAGAGAAGAAGGTGGTGTGCACGGTGGACTGTGCATAGATTAGGGTGTGACAACATTGCGCTAACTGTGGTAGGGGTTTAAAACTTGCACAGAAGTCAAATATGTGTATATAACGAACAAAATGCAGAGATCAGGAGTTTGTACTGTGCAGTGTCCAGAAGTCAGGGGTGGGTAAAGTACTTAGTTAAAAGTTTAATGTACAGAGTGCAGGGTTCAGGAGTGTGTAACATACATAATGCAGGGAGCAGAAGTGGTTAATATACAGAGTGCAGAGTCAGGAGTGTGTAATATACATAATGCAGTGGTCGGGAGTGTGTAATGTACATAATGCAGTGGTCGGGAGTGTGTAATGTACAGTGTTCAGAAGTCAGGGGTGTGTAAAGTACATAGTTCCGGGGTCAGAAATATTTCATGTGCAGAGGGCAGGGGTCAGGAGTGTGTAACACACATAATGCAGGGAGCAGAAGTGGGTAACATACAGACTGCAGAGGTCGGGAGTGTGTAATGTACATAACGCAGTGGTCGGGAGTGTGTAATGTACATAATGCAGTGGTCGGGAGTGTGTAATGTACAGTGTTCAGAAGTCAGGGGTGTTTAAAGTACCTAGTTCTGGGGTCAGAAATATTTAATGTGCAGAGGGCAGGGGTCAGGAGTGTGTAACATACATAATGCAGGGAGCAGAAGTGGGTAACATGCAGACTGCAGAGGTTGGGAGTGTGTAATGTACATAATGCAGTGGTCGGGAGTGTGTAATGTACAGTGTACAGAAATCAGGGGTGTGTAAAGTACATAGTTCCGGGGTCAGCAATATTTAATGTACATAATGCAGGGGTCAGGAGTGTGTAATGTACAGGGTGCAGGGGTCAGAAGTGGGTAATGTGTATAGTTCAAGGGTAAGGAGTGGGTAACGTATTGAGTGCAGGGGTCAGGAGTAGGTAACCTTATAAGTGCAGGGGTCAGGAGTAGGTAAACCTTATAAGTGCAGGGGTCAGGATTATGTAATGTATATATACATAATCATTACAAAAACTCACTGGCTTGTGAACCGGAGGCTGAAGTTCAGATTTAAAATTCACTTTTTCAGCAAAGTATCCATTTTCATACGAATGAACCTGCTAATCTCCAATAAAAACAATTTCTATAACGAGTCAATCTGCAGCACAGAATGGAATTCTCTCTCCAGCTACAATGTTACTGTTCCCCTAATGACTCTGTTTGGTGTATAATGGGCAGTTATTTCTGTCACATAGCAAAAAATTCAAACATAATATTTCTTATAAACTTTGTACACTATAAACAGTAAGCTCTTTTTAAGACAAAGAAGAGTATTTCTCCCCCCGGCAATATCAATACATGGAATGGTAATCATTTCCACTAAATTGTCAGCGCTCTATAAATACCTGTAATATAAAAACAATAATACAACTGAAACCCTCATATAAAATATAGAACGTTATTTGTTCTGCCGCCACATAAGGAAAATTATCTGTCACAAACCAATTTCAAAGCAAGGATATGAAATAAAAACACTTAAATGATAAGTACACTTTTAGTGCACTTATCCCTCTCAGGACCAGATCTTTCATCAGAAACTTCCAGATATGGCAGCTGAAGTTTTATGCAAATCTTGACCTTTTTCCTGGCAAAAGTCAAGCTTGACTGCAGCCATTCCTACTACCCTGCTAGTCACTAAAAGCTTGTTCACACCATAAGGCACGCAAGTTCTCGTTCCAGTACAACGCGTTTCGGCAGTCCATTCATTGCAATGGGCTTCCCAACGTGGCGGAACACATAAAAAGTACTGCAGGCATGATTTTTAAGATTTCGCTGGACCAAACCACTTGGTACTGTGTTACCATGTGTTTTGGTGGCTGCAAACACACCCTTGTTTCCTAGATGCATGGGGGTGCCATTAAGAATAAATGGCACCCCCGTGCTTCTGCAGAAGGCTGTTCTTTTTTTCTGTGCGGATCAGGAAAGCGTGCTTTTGCACGCATTCCTGCACCACAAAACAGTCCATCGCTTTAACCCTTTGTCTTTCAAGGTACATTTATAAATGGCATTGTGTACAAGGGGTTAAAACAAGCTAAAAACTGCTACTACAGTAAACATCTGTTTCCTGATCCCCTCTGCAACGAATGGACCCAAAAGTGTCATGTACTACTTCACTTCCGGGTTCACAGCTGTCATTTCCTGGCTACTGTAGCTGAGGATGCAGCTAATCAAGCATCATCTGAGCTTGATTAGCCACAATAGTGAATGGGGGGGGGCAATTGGGGTCCAATAGACCCCTAATGTCTCCATAAAGAGGGCCTGTCACTTGCCCAATGCTTTCACATGGGGGCTTGTTAAAAATGATAAAATTGCCCTGGACAGCAAGTGCATGGGTCTGGTGTCGATTTTGGTGGGATCCATGCTTTTTTCTTGCTTTTCATTAGAGGTACCCCTTAATATCCATACCAGTTTTGGATAAGGGTCTGGTATATATTTATATGGGGGAACCCCACGCAGTTTTTTTGTGGGGTCCCCCATTAAAATCTTTATCAGACCTTCATCTGAGATAAGGGTCTGGTATATATTTCTAGGGGGATCCCCACGCAGTTTTTTATGTGTGTTTGGGGCTCCCCCATTAAGATCTTTATCATACCTTCATCTGGGATAAGGATCTAGTATATATTTGCAGTATAGCTGGAATCCCAAACAGTTTTCTTTGTTTTGTGTGTGGGGTCCCCCATTAACATCTTTATCAGACCTTCATCTGGGATAAGGGTCTAGTATATATTTCTAGGGGCACCCACACTGTTTGTTTTTTTGTGTGTGTGGGGTCCCCCATTAACATCTTTAGTAGACCTTCATCTGGGATAAGGGTCTGGTATTTAATTCTAGGGGGGACATCACGCAGTTTTTTTTGGGTTCCCTCATTAGGATCTTTATCAGACCTTCATCTGGAAAAAGGGTCTGGCATATATTTCTAGGGGGGCCCCACACAGTTTTTTTGTGGGGTCCCTCTTTAAGATCTTTATCAGACCTTCATCTGCGATAAGGGTCTGGTATATACTTCTAGGGGGAACCCTATGTAGGTTTTTTTGTGGGGTCCCCCATTAAAATCTTTATCAGACCTTCATCTGGGATAAGGGTCTGGTATTTAATTCTAGGGGGGACATCACGCAGTAGTTTTTTTTTAGTGGCGTCCCCCATTAAGATCTTATCAGACTTTCATCCAGGGTAAGGGTCTGGTATATATTTCCAGGGGGGCATGCAGTTTTGTTTTTTCGTGTGTTTGGGGGTCCCTCATTAAGATCTTTATCAGACCTTCATCTGGGATAAGGGTCTGGTATATATTTACAGTATAGGGAGAACCCCACGCAGTTTTTTTGTTTTGTGTGTGGGGTTCCCCATTAACATCTTTATAAGACCATCATTTGTGATAAGGGTCTGGTATATATTTCTGGGGAGGGGGGCCCACGCAGTTTTTTTGTGGGGGTCCCCCATTAAGATCTTTATCAGACCTTCATCTGGGATAAGGGTCTGGTATAGACACACTGGAGCTTGAGAGGAAGGTTGCAGGGTGCAGAACCACAGGAGAAAACTTGCCTTCGAAAATATATTGGAGTTGATTTACTAAAGGCAAAAGAACTGTGTACTTTGCAAAGTGCAGTTGCTCCAGAGCTTAGTAAATGAGCAGAAGCCCTGCTGACTTCCATCATCCAATCATGTGCAAGCAAAACTTTTTTTTTTGTCCTTGCACGCGATTGGGTATTCTTTTGCTAAGTGAAGTCTTACCTCATTTACTAAGCTCTGGAGCAACTTCACTTTGCAAAGTTCACTATTTGCCTTTAGTAAATCAACGCCTATGCATTATGAAATGCACGCTACATCTGTCTGCGTTGGATTTTACGAAACTCGGAGGAACGGGCTAATCCAGGTGTTGAATATAACATAGTTGTAAAGCTTCCTGATAGTGTTCACCGATTGATTTTTAGTGGTTGCCGAAAGAAGCTCTTAAAGTGGCGTTAGTTAAAATATATACTTGTTGTCATGGTAGCACCAGCAGGTTAGTGTTTGTGAGAGGTTTGACAGGCCCAGCTGTCATTTAGCACTACAGAATGTCAATGTAGGGATGAGAGGCGTTATCTTGGCAAAATGGGTTTATTTGCAAAATTAGTAAATTTGCCCATGAAATTAGCCTCTAACTTTGCCATATGACATTGCTGTAATTTGCTTGAGAACAATGTACCTTAAAAAAAAAACCAAAATCTTCTATTAGCAAGCCCTGTGATGGCCCATCAAGCCACCGCCAGCAAAATTTGGTGGATAAGAGCGGCATTCCTAGTGTGCCACATTGAAGCAAAGAATTCCTAGTGTGCCCCTTTCCTTCAATGTGGCAATGCCCCTCTTATCCGCCAAATTTTGCTGGTGGTGGCTTGGTGGGCCATCACGGGGCTTGCTAATGGATGGCCCACACCGACCGTACGCAAATTTGCATTCATGGCTTGAAGGGTTTATACCGGGGTGATGATGTGCAGCTGCAGGCATCACCCCGGTACCGTTTTTTAGAGCGGACGGTTGGCTCTTTAGTGATAACAACCGATACGGCTAAAAGCCGCTCGGCTGTTATCCTACAGGAGCGGGAGGGCTCCCCTCCCGCCGCCTTCCGCCGCTCTTCCCAGGCCTATCGTCCCATCAGGTGACCCGAGCCACCAGCCGGCATATCCGCCGCCTAGGCTGAGACCCGTGCGAAGCCAGATTCGTCTCCAATCGGGTCTCTGATGTAAAATCCCCGGAAGTGGCTTCACAACGTCACTTTACTCGGCTGCCAATGATGCCGGTTTTAAAAAATAAAAACACAGTATTCAGAATTGTCAATTTTGGTGCTCTGAATGCTTTTAAGTGCAAAGGAGAGATTGGAGGTCTTATAGACACCCCCCCCCCCCCCCGATCCCTCCATAAAGAGGACCTGTCACTGCCTTTTACTGTCACAAGGGATGTTTACATTCTTTGTGACAGCAATAAAAGTGATCAAATTTTTTAGCGCGCTCCGCCCCCGCGTGTTTGTGCAGTAAAGAAAACACATGCGTAAGTCGCACCCACAAATGTAAACGGTGTTCATATCACACATGTGAGGTATCGCCGCGGTCGTCAGAGTGAGAGCAATAATTCTAGTACCAGACCTTCTCTGTAACTCTAACATTTTTTAAAGTGTCCCCTTTTAGAGATTTTGAGGGACCGTAGTTTGTCGCCATTCCACGAGCGTGCGCATTTTTAAAGCATGACATGTTAGGTATCTTATTTACTCGGTGTAACATCATCTTTCACATTATACCAAAAAATTGGGCTAACTTTACTGTTTAGTTTTTTTTTTTTAATTCATGAAAGTGTCTTATTTTTCCCCAAAAAATGTGTTTCAAAAATACCACTGCGCAAATACTGCGTGATAAAAAATATTGCAACAATCATCATTTTATTCCCTAGGGTCTCTGCTAGAAAAATAGATATATTATGTTTGGGGGGTTCTAAGTGATTTTCTAGCAAAAAATATAGATTTTAACTTGTAAGCAACAAATGTCAGAAATAGGCTTAGGCGTGAAAGGGTTAATATTGATGCAATTAGTGTGCTGCAGCAAAACATATAGATAATAGTGGTATTGTATATACTGATAGGCCTGCAGGGGTTTAAATTTTTGTAGTATAGTCATGTAACAGAGCTGACCTGTCAATATGGGCAACAAATTGGCAGTCGTTACATTGCATAGGAAACAAATAGGCAATCGTCAAAATATATGGCAACAAATGGGCAATTCAATTGCTACAATACATAGGAAACAAATGGGCAATTGTTACAATACATAGGAAACAAATGGGCAATTGTTATAATACATAGGAAACAAACAAGCAATCGTAAAAATAGACAAGAAGAAATGGGCAATCATTACAATTCACAGCGAAAAAAACAGGCAATTGTGACAACACGTGGGAGGCAAACAGGCAATTGTGGCAATACAAAGGTAGCAAATGGGCTTCCATTACAATATATTACTATATGGGAAACAAACAGACAATTATTATAAATACAAAGGGCAACAAATGGGCAATGATAAAAATAAATAAAAAATGGGGGAAACAAACAGGAAATGGTTTGTTTCCCCATTTTTTGAATTTAGTTTTTATCATTGCCCATTTGTTGCCTTTTGTATTTGTAATAATTGTCTGTTATTACATGGGCAACAAAAGGGTAATTGTTACTACGTGTCACGTTATTTTCTTTTACAAAGAGGTGTATTATTATTTAGACATGTGCATGATGAAAAAATTTGTTTGGTTCTCGTTATGATTCGTTAATCTAGGTATTTCGTTTAGTTAAATTCGGTTGATTCGTTTAATTCGTATTTGGAATTCGTATTTGGAATTTTCGACTTTTCTTAGAATTTAAAGATTTTTTTTGATTTGAAACGTTCAAATTGATACATTTTTGAATCAGTCGAAATGAATATGTTATATTGTTTTTCGATTCGAATGCAGCAAAGTGAACAAAAAAAAGAAAAATCTTCTTGCAATGATTGCAATGGGGGTTATTTACTAAAGGAAAATCCACTTTGTACTGCAAGTGCACTTGGAAGTGCAGTCGCTGTAGATCCGAGGGGGGACATGCAAGGAAAATAAAAAACAGCATTTTAGCTTGTACATGATTGGATGATAAAATAATCAGCAGAGCTTCCCCTCATTTCAGATCTACCCCTTAGATTTAGGGCGACTGCACTTCCAAGTGCACTTGCAGTGCAAAGTGGATTTGCCTTTCATAAATAACCCCCAATGACTCTTTAAATTACATTTGGCTTGACAAAAACAGCAAATGGTACTCTAATAACCCGCACAGTCTTTGATTTCAGCAATATGTGTAGTTAGAATTCGACTCGAGTTCAATGTAAAATTTGATTCGAATTTCAGTCCAATTTCAGTTCGAATTTCCAAAATTCGGATGAATTGTGTTACGTTATTCGGAGCATTCGGTAAAATTTGTTTATATTGTAATTCGGGTATTCGGACATATCCGAATCTCCGAATAACGAAAAATGAGTCCGAAGATTTATTTGGAACTAAACGAACCGCACATGTCATTATTATTCATTCCAACAGATTAGCTCAACAGCGTCATGTTCTTTTCTATATCTTAAGTCACGTATGTCCCCAGATAACCAGGGGGACACAAGTACAGATCCAGAATAGGTGAAAGACTATTTTAACCCACAGACAGGACTTTTTTTCAGCAAGAATACAGGGAAATGCAGTTCCGACACCTCCAGCACTGAATGTAAATAATGGCAAAGGGGTATTGGGTTGTGCTGGAGGATCCATTCATGCTGGCTGCTAGGAGATCTATTGTCACTACGGCAATCTATTGTTGCTGGGGGGGGTCTAATGTAGCTGTGAGGGAATGTACTGTTGAGGGAGAGATCTAATATTGCTGGCTGCTGGATGGTCTATTAATGCTGGCTGGCTGCTAAGAGATCTATTGTTGCTGGTGGGAGTCTATTGTTCCTGGGGTTGATCTTCTTGGGGGGGGGGGGGTTCATTTCAGGTGCCCTAGTGTTGCTGGGGTAGGATCTCTTGTTGCCAGGGGATCTATTATTGCAGGTGGTCATCTATTGTTGTTTAGGGAACTATTGTTTCTGGGGGATCTATTGTTGCTGGCTGCATTTTACATCTTTTCTTGTTATTAACAAATTTTAAACAAATCACTTGGCACCGCAAAATGATACAGTAGTAACTTGGATTACAAGCATAATCTGTTCCAAAAGAATGCTTGTAATCCAAAGCACTCGTATATCAAAGCGAGTTTCCCCATAGCAAATAATGGAAACTCAGATAATCCGTTCCAGTGTCACTGCTAGTGTATGCAGTACCGCATGTGGCCAGAGGTGGGGGGGGGGCACAGGAGACACTCGTAAACACTCGGAGAAGCTGGAGACCGCTCTGAGACGCTCTGAGACACTCGGAGACACTCTGGATCGGAGTGTTTCTGAATGTTTCCGAGTGTCTCTAAGCATCTGAGTGTCTCCGAGTGGCTCCGAGCATCACCGGCGCCCCCGCACCTCTGGCCACATGCAGTGCGGCACACCCCAGAGGCTTGAATCCTGCTCGTCTTGCGATGCAACGCTCGCAAAACGAGTCAGGATTTAAAAGAAAAAACTGCTTGTATTGCGAAACGCTCGTATAGCGCGTTACTCACAATCCGACATTTTACTGTACTTCTGTTTCCCTAAAAGGAGGTGGGTAGGTGGTAGAACCAAGGGACGGTGCTCAGAGGTGGGTAGGTGGTGGAGACAAGGGGGTGACTAGGAAGTGGGTAGTTCCTGCACCTATTCTCTGAGAAAAAAGCCCTGCCCACAGGAGCCAATTAAATTCAATGGTATCTCTATAAAAGCTACCAATTTCACTTTCCTCATTGACTTTATGGGGTTGATTTACTAAAACTGGTGCAGCTCTGGTGCAGCTCTGCATAGAAACCAATCAGCTTCCAGGTTTTTCGCCAAAGGTTAATTGACCAAGATGAAGTTAGAAGCTGATTGGCTACCATGCACAGCCGCACCAGATTTTTCACTCTCCCCCAATGTGTATCTATAACCAAAACATTTTTTTCTTTACAAAAAAATATACAGATTATATTGTGATGTCCTTTGCTGTAAATAAAACAAGGATCGCATTTCATTTGATTTCAGGCAAACACGAAGGGTACAAGCACCGCAACTGTGGAGGCGAAGGATATGATGAAGGGAGTCCTCCAGAGGTACCGGCTCACCGATCTCAAGATTCCCCAGAGTTACGAGATCAAGGTTACACCAATCACCGCCTTTGGACTCGGAGACCCCGCCACACGCATCTTCCGATACACAGAGCGTAGGTACCCTATTGCCACTTCATACAGCTGTTGTGTTGTTGTACATATTGCGTTTTTTTACCTTCCTTAAGCTGAATCTTCTCTTTTCATATACAAGAAGCTGTTGTCAACTTCCGTCGGCCATAGGTGCCCCAAGATGGTGACAAAAAGTGAAAATTAAGTCTGTGTAAATGTTAAAGGGTCACGTCACACATAACCGATTAGCCATTAACAGAATCTTTTGGAGAACAATCCAATTACTTTAAAATTCAGGTTGTCAAAGATTTTATGGTATCACAATCGATGGTGGCCCACCTGGCCGAGTATCTATGTTAGCCTTTAAATTGATTCCTGAATCCACATGGATATCCATTGGATGGTAGGTCCAGGATATACCTTCGACCATGACTTATGTTTAAATTGAGATTAAACCTTACCTCCGACCCCTGTCATTCAACTGTCAAATGGCAGAGCCTCTACTGCCCAGGTGATGGGTGCATGAGAGGATGTGGTCATTGGCCTAGGATCCAGGGGGCTCTACAGAGTTGAATGAGAAGACATGGTCATTTGTCTAGGATCCAGAGGGCTCTACAGATGTGAATGGGAGGATGTGGTCATTAGCCTAAGATCCAAGGGGATCTACAGAGGTGAATGAGAAGATGTGGTCATTAGTCTAGGATCCAAGCAGCTCTATTAAGGTGAATGAGAGGACATGGTCATTAGCCTAGGATCCAAGGGGCTCTACAGAGGTGAATGAGAGGATGTGGTCATTAGTCTAGGATCCAAGGAGCTCTGCAGAGGTGAATGAGAGGATGTGGTCATTAGTCTAGGATCCAAGGAGCTCTGCAGAGGTGAATGAGAGGACATGGTCATTAGCCTAAGATTCAAGGGGCTCTACTAAGGTGAATGAGAAGACATGGTCTTTAGTCTAGGATCCAGGGGGCTCTACAGAGGTGAATGGGAAGATGTGGTCATTAGCCCAGGATCCAAGGGGCTCTACAGGGATAAGAGGATTGATTGGAAGACTAACACAATAACTTCCTGGCACCAAAAGGTTTTTTTAAGGCTCAGTAAGGGACCAGGTCTAGGGCTTGTTTTAGGAGTTAAAGTTGCTGTTAAGGCTAAGTTCACATTGGTGGAAGTCTCTACTGCCCCTCTAAAAAAGCTATTCTTGGTCATGGAACACCCATCAAGCTGTACATGGTGTCATGAATTATAGATGTTTGCATTTGTCACTGAGAATGGGTAGATGACTTGTTATGGGATACGAAAGTAATCTTAATTCCAAAACAGATACTGTTGTGTCAGTAACTTGCTCCCAAAATCAGACGCATGAAGTGGATCCTAGGTTTAAATCCACTGGATGGGCTATAGACTCATCCATCGCGCACGATAATGGGACCCAAATTATCTTCTGTATGGCTCACTAAGCAAGTAGCCTAGACTTGTCTGGCTTTAAAACTCTGTCTCACCCTCTGTCATCCTGCTATACCAGGGTTTCTCAGCCAGGGTTCCTTCAGAGGTTGCTAGGGGTTTTTTTGAGCGATGAGCAATTTCTGCCTCTCAGATAAGTTCCCACTGATGCCATTAATCCTTTTAGCTATCTATAAGGGGGTAAGTCTTCCGAATAACAACAACAGGTGTAAGGAACATTCTTCCCACTGACCATCACACTAATGTATCATGGGGTTGTAAATATAGTCAATTTAAGCAGAGGTTCCCTGAGACCTAAACGTTATTTCAAGAGTTCCTCTGCATTGAAAAGGTTGATAAAGGCTGCCCTAATACAATGAATGAGGCTCCTCACTTTGCTAGAACTGGCAGAAATGAAATGTCTATTTCGGGGACAGCTATCTACATGAGTAAATTTCCCTTACGTACAGTATAGAGAGAGAACTATCTAGCATTTGTAGAACTTAAGATTTTTTGGAACACATTAATTACCTTCTAAACCCTAAACGAAAACTGTGCCAACATTAGTTAACCTAAACACTCATAACCATGCTACTCCTAATGCCGTAACTTCACTTAACTCTTTTTTTTACTTACAGATCTATTAAATTAACCATGACCCCAATCCTGAGTAGAGATGGGCAAACTTTGTAATAAGGGAATAGAAACTTGTTCATTATAGAACAAGAATTGATGCAAAATTGCGAAGCTCCTGGCAGTCACACATGACAGGATGATGGGGATGACAAATGGATAAATTGGGAGGCCCTGGGGAAATCACAAAAACTAGCAGCAGCTCCTAGCAACCTGGAAGAAAGAGGGGAATAAAAGGGAATACTTAGAAAGCAGAGTGGGCCCTGGTGGCACTGGCAGTTAAGCTAAGAGTGCGTAGGCTTGGATAAAAGATATAAAATGAAGCACCTTATGGAGTTCAAATTTAAGACATTACCATAGCCAGGGCTGTCATTTGAAATCTTTGGGCCCTGTGCAGCCTACATGACCATGACTGGGTATCCCTGCTGATCCAGTGGGACCCAGTACAGTGCCTGTCTTCTCTGCACGCACAGGGCCATCATTTAAAACCATGAGACCTTTTGCAGCCTACCTGACCATGCCTGGGTAACCCTACTGACCCAATGAGAAACAGGACACTACCTGCCTCCTGCATACCCAAGCCACCATTAGAAATCATGGGACCCTATGCAGCCTTTCTGATCATCCGCAGGTAACCATACTGATCCAATGGGGCCCAGGACAAAGCCTCCCTCCTCTATATACACAGGGCCACCATTAGAAGTCATGGGACCCTGTGCAGCCTACATGACTGTGCCCAGGCAACCCTACTGACCCAATGGGGCCCAGAACAGTGCCTGCCTCCTCCATATACAGGGCCATCATTAGAAACATGGGACCCTATGTAGCCTGCCTGACCTTGCCCTGGTAACCCTACTGACCCAATGGGGCCCGGGACAAAGCTTGCCTCCTCTGTACACACAGGGCCACCATTAGAAATCATGGGACCCTGTGCCGACTACCTTAACATTGCCCGGGTAGCCCTACTAATCCAATGGAGCCTAGGACAAAGCCTGCCTCCTCTGTGCACACAGGGCCACTATTAGAAATCATCCATCCTTGTGCAGCCTACCTGACAATGCCCAAGTAACCCTACTGATCCAATGGGGCCCAGGACAAAGCCTACCTCTTCAGTGCACAGAGGGCCACTATTAGAAATCATGGGACCCTGTGCCGCCTACCTGACCATTCCCGGGTAACCCTACTGACCCAATGGGGCCAAGGACAAAGCCTGCCTCCTCTGTACACACAGGGCCACCATTAGAAATCATGGGACCCTTTGCAGCCTACATGACCATGCCTAAGTAACCCTACTGACCCAATGGGGCCCAGGACAAAGCCTGCCTCCTCTGTGCACACAGGGCCACTATTATAAATCATGGGGCCCTGTGCAGCCTACATGATCTTCCCTGATAGGGGTTTAAGGCAATTCTACCAGACCCCATAAGGTCAGCAGGAGGGCCCAGGCCCAGTAAAGGAGGACTGCTTGTAACCTCCCATCAGTAGCCCTGACCATAGCCCCAACCCTAAACCTATTAAATCTTCTAACTTTTACAAATACCAAGTAAAAAAACCTAAACCAACTAACTACGATACAACTCAACTTGAGACGGCAAAATGGCAGGACAGTTTTGAGCCACAATATAACAAGGGCAACATATTTATTGCTAAAATAAAATAAACCAAGTACCCGTAGATAAAATAAAAATATGATATTTTTACTGGAAGCAGCAGAAGAATAGATGCACTGCTTTGCCTCACTCACATTGGCCTGACACTGGGGAGGTTATCTTCGGGGGTCTTAGTTCTGGTGTTATTTGGTAGACCTGGGCTTGTGGTTCTCTTCTCTCTAGGTAAACCTGTCAGATCCTATAACGCACCAGTGGCTGACGTGGAGAGACCGCATCTAATGTTTTCACCACATTCCTGCTCCTTCTCCGACCCGTTTCCCATCAACGTCTCCTGTGAGGGGATTCGGCTGAGCGGATGGCCGCAGACCAGTGACGCGTAATGCCTGAGAGATGGAGAGAGAATGTGCGTGAGCGAGCCGGCCCCACAGCCCACGTTATAATACCTCTGAATCATCGTGCTGAATAATTTATATCTTTCAAATTAACCCCTCCCAGTCCAGGACACAGATACAGTGCCTTGAAAAAGTATTCATACCCCTTGAAATTTTCCACATTTTGTCATGTTACAACCAAAAAACGTAAATGTATTTTATTGGGATTTTATGTGATGGACCAACAAAAAGTGGCACATAATTGTGAAGTAGAAGCTAAATGATAAATGGTTTTTAATTTTTTGTTTTACAAATAAATATGTGACAAATGTGGCGTGCATTTGTATTCAGCCCCCTTTACTCTGATACTCCTAACTAAAATCCAGTGGAACCAATTGCCTTCAGAAGTCACCTGTGACGAGAGTCACTTTGGGTGGGGGGGGGTTTGTGGAACTCAGCTTACCTTGGAGGGCTCTGGAAACTCTGTGTCCAGCTTCCCTGGCCCCACTTATGTGTAAATCACCCTGTGTCCATTAGGGGCACAGGGTGACCGAAGAACCCCACTATGATCTGTGCTAGCCGAAATCGCTGTACAGCCACACTGGAATGTTGAATGTTGTATATATGTATATATTGTGTGTTGTCTCATGCAGTTGTGGACTCTTTGCTGGGATTGTTTGGGGTGTGGTTATATTCCATTGTTTTATTGTGTCTGTCTGCCTCAGAAGAAAAGTATATTATGGGATGTGTAACTCTGTGGAAGGGGGGGGGGGATCCTCCAACCGCTCTCGCTGCTGATAAGACTGTTTACTGATGAGAAGTTTGAATACACCTGACCTGTGTGTCTATTGTTATTGGACAGTTTACCCCGCCCTGAATCCAAGGAGGGGGGGTGTCTCTGAGTTATATATCTGTTGTAACATGTGCTTGAATAAAGGGAGTTTTGATGTTTTTCACCCTACACTGAGCTACGGCTGGTGACTGGGTGGGCTAAAGGGTCTTGGATAGTGCTGGTTCTGGACAGAGGAAGCATTTATGGCGGACATCCTGTTGAGGACAAGGGTTCGTCACACACCTGATTAGTAAATAGAGTCCACCTGTGTGTAATTTAATCTCAGTATAAATACAGCTGTTCTGTGAAGGCCTCAGAGGTTTGTTAAAGAACCTAAGTGAACAAACAGCATCATGAAGGCCAAAGAACACACCAGAGAGGTCAGGGATAAAGTTGTGGAGAAGTATAAAGCAGGGTTAGGTTATGAAAAAATATACCAAACTTTGAACATCACACGGAGCTCTGTTCAATCCATCATCCAAAAATGGAAAGAGTATGGCACAACTGCAAACCTACCAAAACATGGCTGTCCACCTAAACTGACCGGCCGGGCAAGAAAAGCATTAATCAGAGAAGCAGACAAGAGGTCCATGGTAACTCTGGAGGAGCTGCAGAGATCCACAGCTCAGGTGGGAGAATCTGTCCACAGGACAACTATTAGTCGTGTTCTCCACAAATCTGCCCTTTATGGAAGAGTGACAAGAAGAAAGACATTGGTGAAAGAAAGCCATAAAAAGTCCTGTTTGCAGTTTGTGAGAAGCCATGTGTGGGACACAGCAAACATGTGGAAGAAGGTGCTCTGGTCAGATGAGACCAAAAATTTAACTTTTTTGCCTAAAAACAAAATGCTTTGTGTGGCGGAAAACTAACACTGCACATCACCCTGAACACACCATCCCCACCGTGAAACATTGTGGTGGCAACATCATGTTGTGGGGATGATTTTCTTCTGCAGGGACAGGGAAGCTGATCAGAGTTGATGGGAAGATGGATGGAGACAAATACAGGGCAATCTAAAGGCCCGTACACACGATCAGACTTTTTGACAACAAACATGCAAATTAGCTGTTTTGGAGCAACATTCGACCGTGTGTATGCTCCATCGGACAAACTTTTTCTGTTTCCATCAGACTTTTGTTGGCTGTGCGAACGCACAAACTTTTCGGCAACAAAAGTCTGATGGAGCAAAGTCTGATCGTGTGTACACAAAAGCATCGGACTTTTGTACAAACTACAGTATGCAGCTGCGAGAATGTTTCCAGCGCGATCCGATCGCGCTGGTTCTCGGCGACAGGGTAATGTACATCTCGCGCTGGCTGCAATAGGGAAAACACATTTTAGTATTGCGGCGGGCGTGAGAGGGAATTCCCCTCTGGGGGAATACCAGGCCCTTCGGTCTGGTATGGATTTTAAGGGGAACCCCCTACGCCGAAAAACGACGTGGGGGTCACCCCCAAAATCCATATCAGACCCTTATCCGAGCACGCAGCCCGGCCGGTCAGGAAAGGGGGTGGGGACGAGCGAGCGCCCCCCCCCTTCCTGAGCCGTACCAGGCCGCATGCCCTCAACATGGGGGGTGGGTGTTTTGGGGGGAGGGGGGCACCCTGCGGCCCCCCCACCCCAAAGCACCTTGTCCCCATGTTGATGAGGACAAGGGCCTCTTCCCGACAACTCTGGCCGTTGGCTGTCGGGGTCTGCGGGCGAGTGGCTTATCGGAATCCGGGAGCCGCCTTTAATAAGAGAGCTCAGAGAGCATTCCAGCTGGAGAGAGTGTCGTGTCAACATCGGAAAAAGAGAAGAGGAAAGAAGACGATCCAGAAGTCTGGGCCACCACTAGCAAAAGAGAGGCAGAAGATAGCGGAGGAGCCGGCAGAAGATCCTGACACTGGGAGAAGACGCCGGAGAGACCTCCGAAGTCGGAAGAAGACCCCCCGAAGTCGGAAGAAGACCCCTCTTCGGCGTCTTCTCCCGGTGTCCAGATCTTCTTCTGGCTCCTCCGCTATCTTCTGCCGCTCTTTTGCTAGTGGTGGCCTGGACTTCTGGATCGTCTTCTTCCCTCTTCTCTTCTTCGGATGTTGACACGACACTCTCTCCAGCTGGAATGCTCTCTGAGCTCTCTTATTAAAGGGGGCTCCCGGATTCCGATAAGCCCCTCGCCCGCAGACCCCGACAACCAACGGCCAGGGTTGTCGGGAAGAGGCCCTTGTCCTCATCAACATGGGGACAAGGTGCTTTGGGGTGGGGGGGCCGCAGGGTGCCCCCCTCCCCCAAAGCATCCAGCCCTCATGTTAAGGGCATGCGGCCTGATACGGCTCAGGAGGGGGGGGGGGCGCTTGCTCATCCCCACCCCCTTTCCTGACTGGCCGGACTGCGTGCTCGGATAAGGGTCTGGTATGGATTTTGGGGGGGGACCCCAACACCGTTTTTTCGGTGCAGGGGGTTCCCCTTAAAATCCAAACCAGATCTAAGAGCCTGGTATGCCCCTGGAGGGGAACCCATGCCGTTTTTTTTTTTAAATTTGGCGTTGAGTTCCCCCTCAAGATTCATACCAAACACAGTGACTGGCATTGGCGGGGATCCAAGTCGGATCCCCGCACCAGTGTTTTTTTTTTTACTTTTATTGCTGTCACAAGGCATGTAAACATCCCTTGTGACAGTAATAGGTGGTGACAGGTACTATTTATGGAGGGATCGGGGGTCTGAAAGATCCCTCCTCTGCACTTCAAAGTATTCAGATCGCCAAAAACGGCGATTCTGAATACTGTGTATTTTTTTAAATTCAGCGCCATTGGCAGCCGAGTAAACGGGAAGTGACGTCATGACGTCGCTTCTGCGTTTACAATTTAGAAGGCTGGAACGAAGCCATTCATGGCTTCGTTCCAGCCCGCCCCCAGCCGCCAGAGGCAGCCAATTGGACACCGGGCCTCCCGATCGCACGGGAGGCCCGGTAAGAGTGGCGGGAGGGGGGGATGTCCCCTCCCGCTCCTCCGGTATAACAGCCAAGCGGCTTTTAGCCGCATCGGTTGTTATATACGGATAGCCGATCGCTGGCTCTAAACAATGGTACCGGGATGATGCCTGCAGCTGCGGGCATCATCCCGGTATAACCCCCGAAACCCGAGTACGCACATCTGCGTACGGTCGGCGGGAAGGGGTTATAAAAGGTGTATTCAGAGCCCCGGAGGAGCTTACACTCTAATGTCCCCATCACAATCACATACTATTATTATTATAATACATTTATATAGCTCTGACATACACTGCAGTGCTGTACAGAGATCACTGACTCACATCACATTAGTCTCTGCACCAGAGGAACTTACACTCTAATGTCTCTAATGTCCCCCACAGTCATATACAGTGGAACCTTGGATTAGGAGCATAATCCGTTCCATTAGAATGCTTGTAATCCAAAGCACTGGCATATCAAAGCGAGTTTCCCCATAGAAGTCAATGGAAACAAAGATAATTAGTTTCCACATTGACTTCTATTGCATGCAATACCGCATGTGGCCAGAGGTGGAGGGGGCGCCGGAGAGACTTGGAAATACTCAGAGACCGCTCAGATGCACTCGGAAGCCCTCAGAAAAGCTCAGAAACACTGGGGAACAAAGTATTTCCGAGTGTTTCCGAGTATTTCCTAGTGTTTCTGAGTATTTCTGAACGGCTCCGAGTGTCACCGGCGCCCCCGCACCTCTGGCAAAATGCGGTACTTGCACACCGCAGAGGCTTGAATCCTGAGACAACACAAATTTACAAAAATCTGCAGGGGATCAAATAATTATTTTCGCCGCGGTATACCACAGTGTTGCACAGGGAGCCCTGAGCCGGTCTCCTCCAGTCTCTGCACCAGAGGAGCTTACACTCTAATGTCACCTGCACCACGAACAGTTTTAAGCTAAATCTGATTAATCTGCCATATTTCATTGGAAGGAGAACCACGCAAATGATACGAACTCCATGTCTACAGGGTCACTGCAAGGTTAATGCAGTAACCCCGGCGCCATTATCCCGCGTGCCAAATACTGGGACTGTAAATATAATTGAAGTTAATGAGAAATGGCCTTCGTCCAGTGGAGTGTTTTACAATATACTGTATTATGAATGTGTTGCACATGTCAGATGCTGGTTGCTATAGTGGGATCCGCGCAGCCTGATGCCCCCCCCTTCCCCCAACACACCTGTAAATAATCCGTACCCCTCCCTACGCGATACAGCGGGAGCCCAGCCCCGCCGTTGTTTGCAGCACGCTCCATGTTAATGCGGATTTATGGCTTTGCGTTACCCTTCCAAGGAGAGACAGAAATCTCCTCTCTCAGCACCGGGCTGGCCAAGGCCTGTTTTGTTTCTTATCACAGGACAATAAAATCCTTTTATGTCCTTCATATTGCTGAGGCTTTGCAGTCTGCCGTTTTAGATTTAGCTCTCTCCTTTGTGACACTCGGCCTGCGTCCCAGAACTTCATTGTCCCCACCGTGACCCCCGCAGGGGTTATTGTAGGACAGACGAATTTGGAATAAAGGATGTTCCCCAAGGACGATCCCCCCCCCGCTACAAATGTCTAAAGGCAGCAATTACAAGCGATTTAATTGCTATAGTCGCTGGTGATTTGTCGCTAACATGTGATTTGTTGCTCCTACAGGTAATAAAATGGGTTAAAAAAATGTCAAAATCTGCATTTTTTTTCTAGAAATTACTTTAAACCTCAAAACATTTATACATTTTCTGAAAGCAAAGGCCTTGAAGAATAAAGGGTGACGGTTGCAATTTTTTATGTTGCACAATATATTCACAGCCATTTATCAAACTCAGGGCTTTTGTTTAGCAGGAATGCAGGAGGGCACCTCCAGTATGGCGAGGGGTGCTGGGGTGTGCTGGAGGGTTCGTTGATGCTGGCTGTTGCTAGACATGTGCACTGCCAAAAAATGTGTTCTATATATTCGGAATGTATAATGCGCTAATATTGACCTCCCAATATAACACGGTGTGATCTCTTAATGATTAATCAGTGAATCATGTGCAAAATAATCAAATGGAGCATATTATAAATGACATAACATCCTTCACCATAACAAAATCCTATAACTAAATATCAATGTGATAATAAATTATTGAACAGAATTAAAAAGAGAAAAATAAAGATGAGATATATTAATGTGATGAACCACAGTGCACAGGTATCTCAATAGGACAGCATACTGCTGTGAAAAAATATAATGTCTTTGGTGATTTGATGAATATAGATGGGTTTCAATGAGTAATCCCCAGTGATAGCTGGCTTGCTCATATATTCATCTGCTCATTAGCATGGGCTGGCTTCTGGCTTTCAAAGAACTTCCGCAGTATGAATCAACAACAAAAAAAGACCATTGCGCAGGCAGTGTGATATGTAATCCCTATAAACTAAGGGTAAAAATTCACTCACACTTTTCAGCAGAATAAATTGCATATGGTAAGGTCAGTTGCATACAGCTAACAGCTGGGATCTCCTCATACGCCAACAGTGTACACACAGCACTGCACTGCTCGCGGTCGGGAGGAGCCAGTGATGAGCAGTGCTGTGCGTACACTGTTGACGTGTGAGGAGATCCCAACTGTTAGCTGTATGCAACTGACCTTACCATATGCAATTTATACACTGTTGGCGTATGAGGAGATCCCAGCTGTTAGCTGTATGCAACTGACCTTACCATATGCAATTTATTCTGCTGAAAAGTGTGAGTGAATTTTTACCCTTAGTTTATAGGGATTACATATCACACTGCCTGCGCAATGGTCTTTTTTTGTGTTGTTTCATACTGCGGAAGTTCTTTGAAAGCCAGGATCCAGTCCATGCTAATGAGCAGCTGAATATATGAGCAAGCCAGCTATCACTGGGGATTATTCATTGAAACCTGTCTATATTCATCAATCACCAAAGACGTTATATTTTTTCACAGCAGTATGCTGTCCTATTGAGATACCTGTGCACTGTGGTTCATCACATTAATATATCTCATCTTTATTTTTCTCTTTTTAATTGTGTTCAATAATTTATTATCACATTGCTATTTAGTTATAGGATTTTGTTATGGTGAAGGATGTTATGTTATTTATAATAAGCTCCTTTTGATTATTTTGCACATGATTCACTGATTAATCATTAAGAGCTCACACTGTGTTATATTGGGAGGTTAATATTAGCGCATTATACATTCTGAATATATACAACACTTTTTGTGTGATATCAGTTCACATACACAATAATTGCAGCTATATTATTTGGTCATCTTCTAGCATTTGTCACTTATTTATTTATTTACTAGTTAATATCAGCGCTTTAGTACACTTTTTAGAAAAAATATGTTCATTTTCGTTTCATTAGTTTTTTTTTTTTTTTTTTTTTTTCTGGTCATTCGTTATGATCGAAATTCGTACATTCATACATTTGTAAATTCGTACATTCATAAATTTGTAAAATTTGTAAATTCGTAAATTCATAAATTCGTACATTCGTAAATTAGAAAATTTGTATATTCGTAAATTCGCACATTCGTAAATTCGAAAATTCAGAAATTTGGAAATTCGAAATTAGAAAATCAGAAAATTCCAAAATCTGAAATAGTAACTAACTATTATATTAGGTATAAGTATTGTAATTTCCTTTCAAATTTGGCTGTTAGTGACTGTAACGAATACGAATTTATCTGAAGTTATGAATTATCTGAAATAACAAATGCTGCATCTAAACAAATGGAACAGAACAAATTAATAATTAATAATAATAAAACGTTTTTATTATTATTATTATTGTTATTTATTATTAATTCATTACGTTCCATTTGTTTAAATGCGGCATTCGTTATTTCGGATAATTCATAACTTCGGATAAATTTGCATTTGTTACATTCACCAACAGCCAAATTTGAAAGGAAATTACAATACCTATAATTTAATAGTTAGTAATAGTTAAGTTATTATTAGGTAATAATTATTTCAAATTTCCGAATTTACAAATTTACGAATGTAGGAATGTACGAATTTACAAATTTTCGAATTTACGAATATTCGGAAAAATTCGTTAAACAGGTTTTCGTTAACTTGGATATTTCGGAATTAACAAATTTGTCGAAATTCCTTAAAAACAAATTCGGAACGAAACGGATTGCACATGTCTAGCTGCTGCTGGGGGGGCTGATCTATTGTTGAGCGAGGGGGCTATTGTTGCTAGGTATAGGGGTGTTATGTTGCTGGGAGGGATCTACTGTTGAGGGGAGGGGTCTGTTGCTGCTGGCTGCAGGAGGGTCTATTAATGCTGGCTGCTGGGAGATCTATTGTTGCTTCTGGGGCCTTTTGTTCATGAGGTAGATCTGGTGTTGCTGGGGAGGGGGGGTAAAACGGTCCCAGTCTCCCCCGGAGGAACTACCGAAAAGTGATCAGGCGGCTGTAGAACTGCCCTGATCACTTTTGCCAAACAGCCAATCACAGACTGCAAAAAATGATACCAAGCTCATGGGTTTCTCAAATGGCCCTCCACTTTTCCCTGGGGTGCCACAAGCACGAGGATGAGAGGACTCTGTGGTGATGGAGGACTCTGATGTGATTGGGGGCTCTCATATATAGAGAGAATTCTGTAATGGGGGTACTGACTTATAGCGGGGACTTTGATGTGATGATTGTGAAATGAAGGGGGGGAACCTCCGATGTGATGGGGGCATTTGATGTGATGTGGGGGTTCTCATGTATAGAGGGGACTCTGACTCTGTCAAGGGAGTTCTGATGTATGGGGGGGACTTTAATGCGATGAGAATATTGTGACATAAAGGGGGACCTCTGATGTGATGGAGGCCTATGATGTATTCGGGGAGGCCTATGATATGAATTGGGCTTTTTAATGTATGGAGGGAACTCCTCTGACTTTGTCATGGGATACTCTGACTTATAGGGGGGATTTTGATGTGGTGGGGAGACTCTGACATGAAGAGAGGACCTCTGAAGTGATGGAGGCCTATGATGTATTGGGAGGGGGGGCCTCTGATATGAAGGGGGGTTTTGATGTATGAAGGGAACTCCTCTGACTTTGTCATGGGATACTCTGACTTATAGGGGAGACTTTGATGTGATGGGGAGACTCTGAC
This sequence comes from Lithobates septentrionalis, assembly GCA_037952835.1. NCBI lineage: Eukaryota > Metazoa > Chordata > Amphibia > Anura > Ranidae > Lithobates > Lithobates septentrionalis. Next base: position 237,842 of record JBBDGP010002704.1, read on the forward strand.
ATGAAGAGAGGACCTCTGATGTGATGGAGGCCTATGATCTATTGGGGGGCCTCTGATATGAAGGTGATTTTGATGTATGGAGGGAACTCCTCCGACTTTGTCATGGGATACTCTGAATTATAGGGGGACTTTGATGTGATGGGGAGACTTTGACATGAAGAGAGGACCTCTGATGTGATGGAGGCCTATGACGTATTGGGGGGCCTCTGATATGAAGGTGGTTTTGATGTATGGAGGGAACTCCTCCGACTTTGTCATGGGATACTCTGACTTATAGGGAGGACTTTGAGGTGATGAGGAGTGTCATGGAAATTCCACTATACGCTGTGCGTAATCCATGTCACTTTCAGCCTTTTGGTATAATGCATCTTAATACGACCCTGTTTCCTGTATCTTCCAAAGTAACACAGACATGAGCACCATCCTCACATCCTTAGCTCCACCAACCGACTGATTATGGGAGCAATCTTTATTTATATAACGATAGAGCTTGGTTGCTTCACAAATCAGCCAATCAAGCACAGGCAAACAGGAGGAGTTATACAAATCTCAACCAATGAACAATGGCTAGGGGAGTCTTGTGGGGGTGTCTGGGCAGGGGCAGTGTGTATGATTTCCCGCCCCCTGTCTCTGTCTGTAAACGATCATCTTCAGCTAGATAAAGAACATTTGTATTGGGGGGCCTCTGATATGAAGGGGAGGGTTGATGTTTGGAGGGAACTCTGACTTTGTCATGGGATATTCTGACTTAAAGGGGGGACTTTGATATGTTGGGGAGACTCTGACATGAAGGAGGGACCTTTGACGTAATGAGGGGCCTCTGATGTGATGGAGGCCTCTGATATGAAGGTGGGCTCTGATGTGATGGGATAATCTCTGATGGGAATCATCCCAAACTGAGGAGCCTCAAAATTTTGTATACTTAGGCTTGCTATGACCAAAAAATTTTGAGAAATGTTGGTATAGTGTATGGGCAGCCTAAGTGATTGCACAAATACAGTCAGGTCCATAAATATTGGGACATCGACACAATTCTAATCTTTTTGGCTCTATACACCACCACAATGGATTTGAAATGAAACGAACAAGATGTGCTTTCACTGCAGACTTTCAGCTTTAATTTGAGGGTATTTACATCCAAATCAGGTGAATGGTGTAAGAATTACAACAGGGACCAAAAGTAATGGGACAGATTAACAATCATCCATAAAACTTTCACTTTGTAATACTTGGTTGCAAATCCTTTGCAGTCAATTACAGCCTGAAGTCTGGAACACATAGACATCACCAGATGTTGGGTTTCATCCCTGGTGATGTTCTGCCAGGCCTTTACTGCAACTGTCTTCAGTTCCTGCTTGTTCTTGGGGCATTTCCCCCTCAGTTTTGTCATCAGCAAGTGAAATGCATGCTCAATTGGATTCAGGTCAGGTGATTGACTTGGCCATTGCATAACATTCCACTTCTTTCCCTTAAAAAACTCTTTGGTTGCTTTCGCAGTATGCTTCGGGTCATTGTCCATCTGCACTGTGAAGCGCTGTCCAATGAGTTCTGAAGCATTTTGCTGAATATGAGCAGATAATATTGCCCGAAACACTTCAGTATTCATCCTGCTGCTTTTGTCAGCAGTCACATCATCAAAAAAAATACAAGAGAACCAGTTCCATTGGCAGCCATACATGCCCACGCCATGACACTACCACCACCATGCTTCACTGATGAGGTGGTATGCTTTGGATCATGAGCAGTTCCTTTCCTTCTCCATACTCTTCTCTTCCCATCACTCTGGTACAAGTTGACCTTGGCCTCATCTGTCCATAGGATGTTGTTCCAGAACTGTGAAGGCTTTTTTAGATGTTGTTTGGCAAACTCTAATTTGGTCTTCCTGTTTTTGAGGCTCACCAATGGTTTACATCTTGTGGTGAACCCTCTGTATTCACTCTGGTGAAGTCTTCTCTTGATTGTTGACTTTGACACACATACACCTACCTCCTGGAGAGTGTTCTTGATCTGGCCAACTGTTGTGAAGGGTGTTTTCTTCACCAGGGAAAGAATTCTTCGGTCATCCACCACAGTTGTTTTCTGTGGTCTTCCGGGTCTTTTGGCGTTGCTGAGCTCACTGGTGTGTTCTTTCTTTTTAAGCATGTTCCAAACAGTTGATATGACCACACCTAATGTTTTTGCTATCTATCTGATGGGTTTGTTTTGTTTTTTCAGCCTAAAGCTGTCACTTGTTGATAGTGACAGCTCTTTGGATCTCATATTGAGAGTTGACAGCAACAGATTCTAAATGCAAAAAGCACACTTGAAATGAACTCTGGACCTTTTATCTGCTCCTTGTAATTGGGATAATGAGGGAATAACACACACCTGGCCATGGAACAGCTGAGTAGACAATTGTCCCATTACGTTTGGTCCCTTAAAAAGTGGGAGGCACATATACAAACCGTTGTTATTCCTACACCATTCACCTGATTTGGATGTAAATACCCTCAAATTAAAGATGAAAGTCTGCAGTTAAAGCACGTCTTGTTTTTTTCATTTCAATTCCATTGTGGTGGTGTATAGAGCCAAAAAGATTAGAATTGTGTAGATGTCCCAATATTTATGGACCTGACTGTATATACGAAGACACAGTTCCTCCTAGACATGTGCACTGATAAAAAATGTGTTAATTTTTGTTTCATTTGGTTTTTTTTGCTTTTTTCGAAAATTCGGAAATTCAAAAATTCGTAAATTCGAAAATTCAGATTTTCAAATTTCCGAATTTCGACTTTCCAAATTTTCGGAATTCGGAAATTCAAAAATTCGAAAATCCGAAAATTCAAAATTTAGAAATGTGAAAATCCGAATTTTCAGATTTCTGAATTTCCAAATTCCGAATTTTAGAATTTCTGAAAAAAGCAAAAAAACTAATGAAACGATAAACAAACAAATTTTTTGTCAGTGCACATGGAGTTTCCTTTCAAATTGGGCTGTTTGTGAATGTAACGAATACAGATTTATCTGAAGTTACAAATTATCCGAAATAACGAATGGAATGGAACAAATTAATAATAAATAATAATAATAATAAAAAGGGTTTATTATTATTATTAATTATTTGTTACTATTAGATCATTATTAGATCATTACGTTCCATTCGTTTAGATATGGCATTCGATATTTTTAGATAATTTGTAACTTCGGATAAATTTGTATTTGTTATGTTCACAAACAGCCAAATTTGAAAGAAAATTCCAATACCTATAATTTAATATTTATTATTAGTTATTATTTCAGATTTTCGGGCTTTCAAAATTTTCAGATTTTCATTCTTTTAAATTTTCTATTTTTCATTCTTATTTTGGGATTTTGAAATTTCCAAATTTTTGAATTTTCAAATTTATGAAATTTCCAATGTTCAAATTTCCTAATTTTGAATTTTAGAATTTCTGAAATTTTCCAATTTCCAAAATTTCCGAATTTCCAATTTCCGAAATTCGAATTTCCAAAATTTTTCAGTTTCTGAAATTTCGAATTTACACATTTCCGAAATTCCAAAATTTAGAATTTTCGAAAATGTGGAAATTCGGAAAATCAGAAGTTCGAAATTTCAGGAATTCTGAAATTTCGGAATCAACGAATTTGTCAAAATTTGTTGAAAAACAAATTCGTAACTAAACGAATTGCACAAGTCTAGTTCCTCCAGACAGCGCCCCGGTAGACTGGTACTTTGACACCTCAGATGGATTTGGCATGGTACATACATGAGTGGGGGTTGTATGGGGTAGAGATTGGACAATCTGCTGGATGGGATACACACTCTACAAATGTAATATAGTAGTATAGCTATGCAATACAAACAAGTCATAAATAAATATTAAGATGTTTTATTTCTGTCTGCAACGTAAAATCTTCTTCGTTATTTTAAAAACAATTATCTGATATGAAACACTTAAAACAAATACTAAATCATATATCAAATTCTCTTCCAGCGATCAATTACCCAAACCCAACCGGTGAGTATTGCGCCGTGTCTCCAACCATCACCTCCGGTCACTGTCATCTCCATTCCTATAAATTTATAGAGACCCAACAGCCACCCATCACCTCAATACCTTCATCCGCTGCCATCTGTATTCCATTCTCTGTCTACTGTCATCGGTTTTACTATTACTTGTAGTTAGTGCCGTTACCTCCATTCGCCTCCATCTCCCTTCCATATTGTATTCAACATACCCAACTGTCATCGTGTCCCCCCATTATCATCTCTGTACTCTATTGTATCTAGTTTGAACAACTGTCATTTCTTCCATGCGTTGCCATCTTCCTTCCTTAGGCCTCGTCCACACCAGAGTGCAGAGATGTGGGTTTTTCTGCACGTGTTCTGCAAGGGCACAAAGAAAACAATTGTTCTCTATGTGCCCTGTGTTCACACCACACTAGTATTATGTGCTGATTTTTTCTGCACAGGAATCTGCAACCTGTATAAAACTCACCGAAACGCGCATGAAAACTGATGTCACCGCAAGTGAAATCTGCACGTTTTTTCCATCAGTTTTTCTGCATGTATGGTGTGAACGAGGCCTTATTGTATCTAGAGTACTCAATAACCACCACCTCCGTCTACTGCCTTCTCCCTTCCCTTCCAAACTGTATCTAGTGTACCCAACTACCATCAGCTTTGTCGACTGGTGTGAACCTTTCCTATTGTATCTTACTGTCATCTCCTCCATGTACTGACATTTCCCTTCCCTATTGTATCTGGTGTACCCAACCGCCATCACCTTCATCCACTGCCATCTCCCTTTCCATATTGTATCTAGAGTACCCAACTGTCATCACCTCTATCCACTGCCATCTCCCTCATGTACTGTATCTAGTTTACCCAACTGCCATGCACTGCCATCCCCTGCCATTTCCTTTACCTGTTGTATCTAGTGTACCCAACTGACATCACTTTTAGCTACTGATATTTCCCTTCCTTATTGTATCTACAGTATCCAACTGCCATCACCTCCATACACTACCATCTCCCATGTGAACTGTATCTAGTGTACCCGACTGCCATCACTTCCATCCACTACCATCTCCCATCCGAACTGTATCTAGTGTATCCAAACGCCATCACCTCCATCCACTACCATCTCCCACCGAACTGTATCTAGTGTACCCAACTGCCATCACCTCCATCCACTACCATCTCCCATCTAAACTGTATCTAGTGTACCCGACTGCCATCACCTCCATCTACTACCATCTCCCACCGAACTGTATCTAGTGTATCCAAACGCCATCACCTCCATCCACTACCATCTCCCACCGAACTGTATCTAGTGTACCCAACTGCCATCACCTCCATCCACTACCATCTCCCATCTGAACTGTATCTAGTGTACCCGACTGCCATCACTTCCATCCACTACCATCTCCCATCCGAACTGTATCTAGTGTATCCAAACGCCATCATCTCCATCCACTACCATCTCCCACCGAACTGTATCTAGTGTACCCAACTGCCATCACCTCCATCCACTACCATCTCCCATCTGAACTGTATCTAGTGTACCCAACTGCCATCACTTCCATCCACTACCATCTCCCATCTGAACTGTATCTAGTGTACCCGACTGCCATCACCTCCATCTACTACCATCTCCTACCGAACTGTATCTAGTGTACCCAACTGCCATCACCTCCATCCACTACCGTCTCCCATCTGAACTGTATCTAATGAACCCAACTACCATCACCTTCATCCACTACCATCTCCCATCTGAACTGTATCTAATGTACCCAACTGCCATCACCTCCATCCACTAACATCTCCCATCTAAACAGTATCTAGTGTACCCAACCGCCATCACCTCCATCCACTACCATCTCCCATCTGAACTGTATCTAGTGTACCCAACTGCCATCACCTCTATCCACTACCATCTAGCATCTGAACTGTATCTAGTGTACCCAACTGCCATCACCTTCATCCACTACCATCTCCCATCCAAACTGTATCTAGTGTACCCAACCGCCATCACCTCCATCCACTACCATCTCCCATCCAAACTGTATCTAGTGTACCCAACCGTCATCACCTCAATCCACTTTCATTTCCCTTACCTATAGTATCTAGTGTACCCAACTGCCATCACCTCCATCCACTACAATCTCCCATCTGAACTGTATCTAGTGTACCCAACTGCCATCACCTTCATCCACTACCATCTCCCATCTGAACTGTATCTAGTGTACCCAACCGTCATCACCTCAATCCACTTTCATTTCCCTTACCTATAGTATCTAGAGTACCCAAATGCCATCACTTTCATCTAATGACAATTCACTTCCTTATTGTATCTAGAGTACCCAACTGCCAACACCTCTATCCACTGCCATCTTCCTTAAAGTGATTGTAAAGTCTTGTTTTAAAAAAAAAGCAAACATTTTATAATTACCTGTTCTGTGCAGTTGGTTTTGCACAGAGCAGCCTGGATCCTTCTCTTCTCGTGTGCCTCTTCGCTGCTCCTGCCCCCACCCTCCTGTCGAGTGCCCCCACAGCGAGCAGCTTGCTATGGGGGGCACCCGAGCCGAGTCGCGGCTCTTTGTGTCCATTCAGACATGGAGCCCCGCCCCTGCCCCCTCTCTTTTCTGATTGGCTAACTGACTTTGAGTAACAGCAGCGGGAGCCAATGGCGCCGCTGCTGTGTCTCTGCCAATCAGGAGGAGAGTCCCAGATGGCTAAGACACTTGTGGACATCGCTGGAGAGAGATGGGGCTCAGGTAAGTATTAGGGGGTGCTGAGGAGGCTGCTACACACAAAATGTTGTTTTTTTTCTTTAAGAACTGTATGCAGTGTACCCAACTACCATCACCTCCATCCACTGCCATTTCCCTTACCTATTGTATCTAGAGTACCCAAATGCCATCAACTTCTTCTAAAGACAATTCTCTTCCTTATTGTATCTACAGTACCCAACGGCCATCACCTCCATACACTACCATCTCCCATCAGAACTGTATTTAGTGTACCCAACCGCCATCACCTCCATCCACTGCCATCTCTCTTATGAACTGTATCTAGTTTACCCAACTGCCATTACCTCCATCCACTGGCATTTCCCTTACCTATCGTATCTAGAGTACCCAAATACCATCACCTCCATCCACTGCCATCTCCCTTCCATGTTGTATCTATTATACCCAACTGCCATCCCCTCCATCCACTGCCATCTCCCTTCTCTATTGTATTTGTGTACTCAACTACCATGTGCGTCATCCACTGCCATCATACTTCCATATTGTATCTAGAGTACCCAACGGCCATCACCTCCATCCACTGCCATCATACTTCCATATTGTATCTAGAGTACCCAACGGCCATCACCTCCATCCACAGCCATCATACTTCCATATTGTATCTAGAGTACCCAACGGCCATCACCTCCATCCACTGCCATCTTCCTTCCATATTGTATCTAGTGTATTAACTGCCATCACCTACATCCACTTCCATTTCTTTTCGTTATTGTATCTATTGTACCCAAATGTTATTGTAGATAAAAGTATTCTAAGCAAGTACAGGGCTCTTTGTTTAATACTACTACAATTATGCCCCGTACACACGATTGGACTTTCTGACAACAAAACCGTGGATTTTTGTACGAAGGGTGTTGGCTCCAACTTGATTCCAAGCATGCGTAGGCTTTTGCCCGACGGACTTGTGTACACATGATCAGAAAGTCCGACAACAAACATTGGTTGGCGGAAAGTCCGACAACAAATGTTCGATGGAGCATACACGCGGTCGGACTTTTTCGCCAACAAGCTCACATCCAACATTTGTTGTCGGAAAATCTGATCGTGTGTACGGGGCATAACTCTCAGGCTAGGTTTAGACCTGCATCTAAATCGCTGCTTCTTCGGAAAAGCGCAGTCGGGCAAGGAGCTGAATTTAAAGGCAAACCTTGATTGATAGGTCATACTTAGTCTTGGTCTAAGATCTTCAATCATATTAAAGCACCAGTGGTTTGGGAGATGGCAGGACGGAAGCCAGCCTCTTTGCAAAATATAACAACCAAAATTCCAAAGATATTCAAGCATAAGAAATATATTTCTTCTCAACTGCAGTAGCCCATAGCATCCAAAAAGAACTTACTGCGGATGCCAAACTGGTACAAGGTGGATTGTGATTGAGCCCTATGGGTTAATGCACATAAGAATGAACCTGCTGTATGATTTGGCCTGTGTTATTTAAATTTTTTTTAATTGTATTGCAAAGCAGACTGGGTTTTGAGATTATTTGAAGGGAAACGAGGCTGAACAATTTACAACGATGCTTTTTAATACAATGAGTGGTGAGAAACATTGAAAAGTAACTTGTGCACATGCCAGGACTAATTATATATCGGTGAAATGTCAGGAGCCGTGTACGGGTGATGAGCAGAAATGCTGCCATTTAATAGTAAATCACATTATTGATTTTATGGTGTCTTGGGGGATATGTGGGAAGAAAACACCTTTTCTGAAATGTACATTTTCTATTTGATCCATAAATTCTAAATATTTCACACTTTCCGTCTTTCATCTATTTTTAATCTTGACACAAAAGCAGCACAGTCTGTTGCTCTGTAATGGTAGATTTTTCTCTGTATCAAATGGCACAGCTATGCCCGATGACATTAATTACTGCACAGAGGCGTGGAAGGCGGCCCCAGAGACATACACCAGGGTAAATGAAGCTAAAAGGCAATGCTAGGCAGATCTTTAGAGTTAAAATCCATACTTTACACTATGTGGAAAAGTTTTGTAGACAACTGATCATCAAACCTATATGAGCTTCTTGGACATTCCATTGGAATGCAATGGCCGGTAATATGAAGTTGGACCTTCCATTGCAGCTATATCGGCCTTCACCCCTCTGGGAAGGCTTTCCGCAAGATTTTGTATCATGTTTGTGGGAGATTACACTAAGTCAGCCAAAATAACACTTGTGAGTAGGGTTGAGATCAGGGCTCTATGGAGGACACTCAAGTTACTCCACACCAAACTGGTCAAACAATGTCTTTATGGAGCTGGTTTAGTAAAACTAGCATAACAATGAATCATTTTAAAGCAACTGATGAATCATACGTAAATAGCAACTGTTACATGATATGGTCAAAAATCCATGGAAACCTGATCATCACTCCTATATGAGTTAATTGGTCATTCCATTCCATTCCAATGCCATGGCAATTAATATGGAGTTGCCCCCACCTTCTCCGTGACCAGTAATATGAAGTTGTTCTTTTTTTCCATGGCCATTAAGATGCAGTTGGTCCCCCTTTGTGTCTAGAACCTTCTCCACTCTTCTGGGAAGGCTTTCCACAGGATTTTGGAGGGTGTCTGTGGGAATTTGTGTCCATCTGTGAGGTCAAGTACTGACCAAAATTGGCATTCTAATTCAATCCAAAGGTGTTAAGTAGGGTTGAGGTCAGGACTCTCAAGTTCCTCCACACCAAACTAGTCAAACCATGTCTTTATGGAGCTGGCTTTGTACACAGAGGCACAGTCATGGTGAAATAGAAAAGGGTCTTCACCAAACTGTTACCACAAGGTTGGAAGAGCATAATTGTCTACAATGTCTTCTGAGGTTGTCTGTTGGAATGTGTGCCCATTTGTGAGGTCAGGTACTGATGCTGGGTGAGAAGACCTTGTTCACCATCAATGTTCCAATTAACCTCAGAGGTTCTCGGTAGGGTTGAGGTTAGAGTTCTTAAGGCCACTTAAGGTCCTCCACACCAAACTCATCATGCATGTCTTTATGGAGCTGGCTTTGTACACAGGGGCACAGTCATGCAGGAACTGAAAAGGGTCTTCAACAAACTGTTACCACAACTTGGAAGCACACAATTGTCCACCAATTGTCCAATGTTTTTGTATGCTGTAGCATTACCAGGGCCCTTCATTGGAAACACTTGAACTCAAATATCTGGAGGGGGTTCACATACTTTTGACCATAAAGTAGGTGTGAAAGTAATATTTTTAAGTGTATATAGCAACATCATATGCTGTAGTGCTGTACATAAATGTTCCAGAGGTACATCCTGCTCTGTAGAGAAATGTAACAGTAACAAGGAAAACATGAGAGAGGGTCCTGCCCATATGGACCTACATGAAGGGTCAAAAAAGAGGGAAGGGAAGGGAGTACATTGTATAGGTTTTGACAGCGTGAGCTATGTCAGATGTGGAAGAAACAACGGATCAGAGATTGGGGAGCTCAGATTGTATGCTGATCAGAAGAGATAAGTTATAAGGGTACGCTTGAAGGTTTTAAGGGTTGGGAAATGGCATGTGGACAGGAGTTCCAGAAGGCACATGAGAGGTTCCAGATGCATTAGCAAGAGGAAGTGACCAAAGTGGAGATGTCACGGTCAGGCTTGGAGACCAGTAGCTATAGCAGTCAAATCATAATAAAAAACGCAATTGGCGGGGTCCTAATGACCAGTATCGTTGGTCAATTCAGGTAACAGGTTACCGGCTCACCTAATATGGTGGTGTTCCTTATCAAAACAGGAGAAATAGTCCAAATAAAAGAGGAGTGGGAGTAGGACCCAAGGTGTCCTTGCCTTCAATGGAGGAAAAGGAACAAACTGTGGTTTAACCTGATATAACTTTATTAGAACAATTAGTAGAAAAAATATTTATCATTGAAAGGAAAGCATAAACAATAGGAAATAGCGCATGGTAAAAACTGACAATGTTGTCACTTGAAAACGCATGCCCATGAGCTCAGCCATATCCCGGTCATCCACACGTGTCAATCATCTCAAGTTATTAAGTGTGACTTCATATGTAATGCTTACATGTGTTAGGCGAGGTGAGTTCCGGGAAACCTTGGTAGCACAAGTCGGTATCCGTATTGTGCTTAACCATGGACCTCCAGACTCCCTATATGCCTATAAAGCTGCTGCATTAAGTCTTTACAGTGTTGAAAAGCATTAGTCATCACAGACAAATAAATGCAATTCTGGCTGGAAAATATCCCTGCTAGTGAATAAGGCAGGTTTGATTTCTGAGTATAGCACTGTCAATCATACAGATAGTAAAATAGTAAAATGCAGCACGCTGTGGTGTAAGCATGCGACTTGAGTCAAGGAGAAACAATAGATCCACAGTAAGCCTGTTAGTCATTCAGCACCATGTTTCCATGAAACATTAAAGGTAGCACCGCATATAAGTTGGATAGGAAAATATAGTCAGTTGAGTCAAATCACAGAACCTCAAAATATGTTCAGGCTGTGATCGCTTACTGGATATACCAGTTGAAAAGAGACTCAATGTTTAGACGATATTAGATTGGTCCTCAATTGCAGTGACAAGGTGGTGAATCCAAAGTCCTTTGCAGGGGTCCGCAGGTGTGCAGGATGCGAATCTCTGTATTCCTAGTCCTGGTGAAACGCACAGGATGTTATCCACTCAAAACCAGCATGGGGCCACATGGCCGTTTACTTCCAGTTTTCGGTTGTTCATGGATTTCCAGTTTGCGGAGATAGGATGAGGGCTAAAGAGTGATGAAAAGCCCAGGTTGGCTATCAGCAGAGGGCATGTGTAGGCGCACACACCGACACGTTTCACCCACTTGTGACGTGGGTTTCTTCAGTAGAGAGGCTCCCACCAACCAGCAGGATAAGTACACAGGAAGGTTACCCTAGAGAATGATGCAGACTCACCTGAGCGTTGCGGCCTAAGCACTAACCGGTGTTCACCAGAGCTCCTAATGGTGGAGATGAGTTTTGCTGTGTGTTAGTACCAGGTTACGGTCCTCAGGATCGCCCCCACCAGGAGGTGAGCAAGGCGAAGTCCAGTAGAAGGTATAGCAGGTTGGGAACATGCAGAAGCGTAGTTAGTAAAAAAGCCAAAGGTTGGTAACAATTAGTTGCAGGGTGGGTTTAAGCAGAAGCGTATTCCGTAAACAAGCCAAAGGTTGGTAACCAATGGTTTCCGGTTGGTATTAGGCAGAAGCATAGTCGAGGAACAAGCCAAAGGTCAGTAAAGCGTCGCAGCGAAGATATACACGGCAGCAGGAGTGACAACAGTGAGATATTGGCTGTAGAGTGCACAATAATCTGGCAAACAAGAAGTGCAAAGGCATGGCTAGGAAGTTTGTGGGAGAAGCAAAGGGTTCAAGGTTCAAGAGAAACAAGGTTCAAAGCAAGATCATTCACGGAATTGTCCAGGGAACTGTCCAGCATTCTAGATAGCTCAGCAAGAAAAGACACCACCAGACACAGCAGGGGTCATAGGTTCAGACTCGGGTCCTAACAGTGTGAGAAGTAGTACAAGGAGCCAAGCAGCTCGTGTTATTACGAGAATCATGCTCATAGGAGCAGAAGGCAGAGTGACAGAGAGATGAACCCAACATAGTGATGTTACCCTTATTCATATGCTGGGGGCAGGTCCAGGATGACCTGGGCTTAGGGAAAGTGGGTTGAATGAAGCTGGCCGTCAGACTGAGGACATCTATTGGCAGGAAAAAGTTCTGCAGGGGAAAGCTTTGGATTGAAGTTAAATATTCCAGCAAAAGCTAGTTTTGCTGGAAAATTATATTGTTTAATTTTTATCCTGTTATGTATGTCTAGAATTCTGTTATAAGGATGGGCTGGAGTGATGCCAGTACATTTGTTGGCAGCTCACAAAGGATTGAATTACAATATGATGATGCATAATTGGGTATGCCCTAGCATTTTAGCTGTATCAAGCATGTTGAAGGGATGGATGCAGGACATCTTACACAAATGGAGATGACAGCGGGTGGTTAGGGATTGAATGTGACGTTTAGATGACAGAGCAGAATCAAGTAAATCCCCTAGGAGAAAGGCTTAGGGACTGGTGGTGTTTGGGTATTGCCAACTCTAATTATAATTTCAGGAGTGGGAGAAGAGCAAGATGGTGAAAAAATGACAAGATATGTTTTATTCATATTGAATTTAAGGAAATGAGTGGACATGAAAGCAGAGGCACCAGACGGACAGAAAACTCGAGAACTGAGATCAGAAAACTAAAATAAAGATACATTTGAGAAAAATCTACAGAGGGGATTCTGAAGGCCAACTGATCTCATCAGCTATTGAAGATAATAACTATAGCTGGGAAAGAGTAGGGTGCCAAGAACAGGACCTGGAGAAACCAACAATTATAAGGTGAAGAAACAAAGAAGTGTGAGAATAAAGGACACTGAAGGACATCCATAAAGCTAGGGAGAACCAATGAAATGTGAGAGCTTTTATTCCCCGAGAAAGTAGTGGTCAACAGCGTCAAAGACCAGGCCAGGACAGATTGATGAGAATGAGAAGGAAGTAGTTGACTTCAGATTCTACATTGAAGGAGATTATGGATGTAACACTCTCCTAGTTATGTTGCTAGGATGTTAGGCAAATTTAAGTTCATTTGGCTCCTCTGTAACCACTGGAGCAGCTGTTGATTGCTTTGGGCTGTTCTGTGTTTCACAGGCTGAAGGTTTGAATGTTTCCCTTTGTATTCTAGAGGATTCTAAAATCATAATGGGCTGGAAAGTCAAATAAGCAGTCTGAATATTTATGGGACTTTAGCAGCTCCCTGGGGATGTGTGCCCAGTAGGTGGCTGAGGAGCACATAAATAGTCTAAGGCCTGGAGCAGCCAGGAAGAGAGATAGTCCTGTCTCTGCCCCTCTGGGCAAACTGATGGAGTTTGGTGCATGTACATGGAGGTCCCAGCTGTGGCATAGCAGGGGGGGGCCTACTTTTAAAAATCTTTTCTGAAGCTATTCGAGGGATTTTCACCTAAGGACCTGTTCTGGAGAGCTCACTGAAGAGTGCCTGGTGGAAGTTGGAAAGGGTCTGGCTATCCTATGGCATTGTGAGCATTAACCTCTTCCTGACTGAAGAGTGTCCGGTGGATACTGGAAGGAGGCATCCTGTGACATTGTGAGTACAGACCTATGCCCCAGGGTCCTAGTAAATGTGTGCTGTTTTCCTTTAGGTGGAAGTGCCAGTGGTAGCTCTAACTGAAATAGCTTAAACAAGGCCATCTTTATTTGCTTCTGCTTAACCCAGTAGCCGACCAGCGCATAACAATGTACGTGGGCACAATGGTACGGCTGGGCAAATGGGCGTACAGGTACATCCCCTTTAACTTGCGGCATTGTGGGCCCGTACTCCGTGTCCCCCGGGGGCCCGCGATCGTGTCACGGAGAGGAAGAACAGGGAGATGCCTATGTGAACAAGGCATTTCCCCGTTCTGCCTAGTGACATGTCAGAGATCTACTGCTCCCTCTCATCGGGAGCAATGATCGCTGTCATGTCAGTGGTAGCCCATCCCCCCTACAGTTAGAACACCTCCCTAGGACACACTTAACCCCTTGATGGCCCCCTAGTGTTTAACCCCTTCCCTGCCAGTGTAATTTACACAGTAATCAGTGCATTTTTATAGCACTGATCACTGTATAATTGTCAGTGGTATCCCATCCCCCCCACAGTTAGAATCACTCCCTAGGACACACTTAACCCCTTGATCGCCCCCTAGTGTTTAATTTAACCCCTTCCCTGCCAGTGTCATTTACACAGTAATCAGTGCATTTTTATAGCACTGAACGCTGTATAAATGACAATGGTCCCAAAATGGTGTCAAAAGTGTCCAATGTGTCCGCCATAATGTCACAATAAAAATCACAGATCACCGCCATTACTAATAAAAAAAAAAAATTATAATAAAAATGCCATAAATCTATCCCCAATTTTGTAGACGCTATAACTTTTGCGCAAACCAATCAATATACGCTTTTTGCGGGTTTTTTTACCAAAAATCTGTAGAAAAATACGTATCATTCTAAACTGAGAAAGAAATTAGTTTTTTTGGGGGTATTTATTATAGCAAAAAAAGTAAAAAATATTGCTTTTTTTTCGAAATTGTCGCATTTTTTTTGTTTATAGAGCAAAAAATAAAAACCACAGATATGATCAAATACCACCAACACCAAAAGAAGGCGCTATTTGTGGGGGGGGGGGAAAGGACGTCAATTTTGTTTGGGTACAACGTCGCACGACCGCGCAGTTGTCAGTTAAAGCGACACAGTGCCGTATCGCAAAAAGTGCTCTGGTCAGGAAGGGCGTAAATCCTTCCAGGGCTGAAGTGGTTAAGGGGTTTTAGATGCTGGAAGGCAGGGCAGGGTCTATGATGATGTCACAGTGGTCACATGATCAGAAAGCCAAGCTTTCCGTTAGCTGCCGGTAACTGTGTCGGGAGCGCGCAGGGCACGCACTCTTGGCACAGCTGTATTTACATTCTGGTGCTCAAATAAAGAAAAGTCAAATGCCTCTAACATTAGTGTTTTTAATGCTCAGTGTCCTTTTTTGTATTATTGTTATATTGGTCAGGCAACGCACTGACACCTTTGCAGCCATTGTGCTATGTGCTGGGTGTTCAATGTGCCCCTGTACCTTTAGGAAGGGGTGGGCTCCCTTCAGCCCCTCTGCCCTCCATCTATCCATCAGAATGCATGTGCTTCCATTGTGGAGTCATTCATAAGTCCTTCATAAGTTAGTGATAGGACTACGGATACCAGGGTACCTTGGCAGGGCCTGTAGCTTACGCATGTATTTGCAGATGTGTGCAGACTAAACCCCTGTTTTTAACACATACTGTTATAGTCCTTTCACACTGGGGAGGTGGGGGCAGTAGCGGTAAAGCGCCGTTAGTTTTTGCGGGCCCTTTACCGCTGTTATAGCGGTGCTTTGGCGCCACTATTCGGGCAGGAGCGGGGCACTTTTAACCCCCTAGAAGGTGTTAAAAAGGGATTTAAAGCGCCCGTGTAGCGCCGTCTCCGAATCGCTTTGCAGGCATTTGGCAGCGCTGCCCATGCATTCCAATGAGCAGGGGCGGCGGAGGAGCGGTGTATACAGCGCTTGCAAACCACACCAAGGATGCTGCTTGCAGGACTTTTTCTAACGTCCTGCAAGCGCACCGCCCCATTGTGAAAGCACTCGGGCTTTTACGCTGGAACTTCAGGGGAGGCATTTTTCAGGTGCTTTACAGGCGCTATTTTTTAGCGCTAAAGCGCCTGCAAAATGCCCCCGTGTGAAAGGGGTCTTAGACAGCTAATTTGGTTGTCCACAGGCTGGTCGGTAAGTGAGCTTGGAGCTTTCCTTGGATTTTTCCTTAGCTTTTTTTCCAATCAGTGTGCATGAGGCCTAAGTTGGTAAAAGACAGGCAAACTGGTACATCCACAGAAACCCAGAAGAATGCTGACGCGTTTTAGCCAAAGCTAAAGCAGAGGGGGTTTTATTAGGGTATATTGAGGGCTGGTGTTTTGACTAAATGGAGAAGGATGGAGGGGGTCTTAAGAGGGTATTCCAAGTGCTGGTGTTTTGTCTAAACGAGGAATGGAAGATGTCAGTATAAAGGGATGGGTTGAGGAGCAATAATATTTTATAAAATAAAGAATAAGGACAAATGAGGATTGAGATGGGATAGAGTAGGATGAAGTGAAGGGAAGGTAAGATAAGACCTGGAAGGGAGAGAAACCAACAATGAGAGTGCATGAGTTCCAAACTCGCTCATCCATGTCTTTATGGACCTTGCTTTGTGCACTGGTGGGCAGTCATGTTGGAACAGGAAGGGGCCGTCCCCAAACTGTTCCCACAAAGTTGGGAGCATGAAATTGTCCAAAATGTCTTGGTATGCTGATACCTTAAGAGTTCTCTTCACTGGAACTAAGGGGTCAAGCCCAACCCCTTAAAAAAAAAAAACACACCATAACGCCCTCTTCACCAAATGGTTTGGACCAGTGCACAAAGCAAGGTCCATAAAGATATGGATGAGCGAGCTTGGGATGGAGGAATTGACCTCCTGACCTCAACACGATAGAACGCCTTTGGGATGAATTAGAGCGGAGACTGCGAGCCAGGCCTTCTCATCCAACATCAGTGCCTGACCTCACAAATGAGCTTCTGGAAGAATGGTCAAACATTCCCATAGACCAGGGGTCTCCAAACTTTCTAAACAAAGGGCCAGTTTACTGTCCTTCAGATCTTCTGGGGGCCGGAATGTAACCAGTGTGAATAGAAAATGCTTTGGTGTCAATGGGTGTATAAAATGCTTCATCCTTGTTGTTAGTCTGAGGAATAGGAGCAATTGTTGATATCAGAGGAAGGATTAGTGCCCCGTCAGTGGAAGAAATGGTACCCCATTGTTGGTGCCCAAGGGTCACATAAAGTCAAGCACCGGGCCTCATCTGGCCCCCGGGCTGCAGTTTTGGAGACCACTGCTATAGACACACTCCTAAACCTTGTGGACGGCCTTCCCAGAAGAGTTGAAGCTGTTCTAGCTGCAGAGGGTGGGACAACTCAATATTGAACCCTACAGACGAAGACTGGGATCCATTAAAATTCATGTAAAGACAGGTGTCCCAATACTTTTGACAATATAGTGTATATGGTTACCACTATTTGACTGTCCCTGACAGATGTCTCCTCTTTGCATGGTCCAACCACAAAAGGCAGTCATAGTCATCTCATGTCGTGTCTGCAGGATTTCTACCATCATCATGGCCACTCTTCTCCCCCCACACCCTTTCCCTTTTTCTAGGGTGGCATGACATGTTCCTTTCCCTAAACATGCTCAGACCCAACAGTTATCAGAAAATACATTTCGACACTTAATACTGAGCTCGAGAAAAAGCCAATCCTGCGAGAAGTGAAAGATGTTAACAAATGAGCAGATTGTTGAGAACATTTGTTTTTTTTTTTTTGCTACTTCTCATAAAAGGAGGATTATGGAAAGCAGGGTGAAAGGTGGAGTGTTCCTTTCACTGGAGAAAACGGACGCTGGGGCTGGCGCGCCGACCTCCGGATGACATCGCGCGTGACTTGTAGATCTGCTCTTCTTGTTTAATTCCGGTGGGGACTTAGCATTGGGACTGTAAAAAGGTCATTGTTTGCATTCTTGTTAGGGCTAAATGAAGTGGAAAGGAGAGGTCGGGCTTGGCTTGTTAGAGGATTAAGTGGCAGAACGATCGTAGGAAGGTGGCGCTGAGATGCAGACGCAGCAGGGAGAGAGAGCCGCACGCTCTCCTCGTCCAACGAGCCCGGTGGAGGCCGCACTGGCCACCTGCCTCCACCTTAATGTGCTGTATTAGAAGAAGAAGAAGAACCTTCTATCATCTGTAATTTCTCAAAAGACGGCATTTCAAAGACAAAACCTCCTGGGTTGAAGATCTGGGGAACCTCAGACATAGTAAAATCTGTTTTGTCTGACAGATTTCACTTTGCCAAAATTTTGCCAAAATTTCAAAGGGACAGAGGTCATCCTAATTGAGTAATCTATGTGTATCAGCGTAAAGCCTTGTCCTCTGTGTCAACACAGAGGACAAGGGGGCACTCTTTACGACTGGAGGAAAAGAGATTTCATCTCCAAATACGGAAAGGTTTCTTCACAGTAAGAGCTGTGAAAATGTGGAATAGACTCCCTCCAGAGGTGGTTCTGGCCAGCTCAGTAAAATGCTTTAAGAAAAGCCTGGATACTTTCCTAAATGTACATAATATAACTGGGTACTGACATTTATAGGTAAAGTTGATCCAGGGAAAATCCGATTGCCTCTCTGGGATCAGGAAGGATTTTTTTCCCCTGTTGTAGCAAATTGGAGCATGCTCTGCTGGGGTTTTTTGCCTTCCTCTGGATCTACTGTGGGTATAGTATTGGGTATATTGGATTGTACGTTTTTTGTTTTTTTTTTATGGTTGGACTGGATGGACTTGTGTCTTTTTTCAACCTGACTAACTATGTAAAGCTGGGTGCATATCTCAGTATGGAGCGGCTCACATCAGGGGATCCGGTGCGTCCCCGTTCACCTTTTCAGGTCTGATTTCGGTTCAATTTTTGGGTCTGATTTTGGTCCAAATTTTGGACTGAATTACGGACCTGAAACGGATCAGTGGACGCACAGGACTCCTGTGCAATCCGCTCCAGAGCCGCTCCGGAGATTGTGAACCGGCTCTATTGAGAGCCGGTCACAGTCCCCCGACATGAGAATTGGATGTGGGGACCCCCGCATCCAATTCGCAATAGTGTAGTAAATGCAACCTGTTTACAGGAGCCCACTAGGAGAGACACACGCTGAACATCTATCGGTCCAAGTGTCTCCCTGTATACAAATTGGAAGAAGGACACCTGCTTCCTGGCCTGCCCTTGTGCATATACCCAGGCCAATGGCGATTTCCGGTGGCCACTGTGTTGCTTTTCATTCATGGAGTGTGCTACAAGCATCTGATTGCTGCAACTAGTTTCTGTATCCTATTTACCCTTGAGGAAGGAGTATCTCTTGTAGACTCCGAAACGCGTAGGGCAAAGGATCAATCTCACTTACTATCTACTTCAACTATTTGCAGTATCAGTTATGGTTGATATGTATGCTCCATGATCTATGATTTTATCTATGTATTTTCGATAAATTTTGACCTTTTTCTATTCTGTTGTTCTGTGACCTTATCTAAGTGCCGTTAAAGTCCTACCCCAGGGGGAATCCCTTTCTTTCTATATTCGCAATAGTGTGAACCCAGCCTAAGAAGTAGCACCAAATGTCAAAATCTCCCAACTTTTGCTGAAATTTCAGTCAGGAGGTTTGCGCTATAAACAAAAAAAGGCCAAAAATTTTGAAAAAAACAAGTTTTTCCTTAGTTTCTCTTATAAAATTTTGCAAATAAATTATCTTTCTTCATGAATTTAGGCTAAAATATATTTTTCTACATTTATTTGGTGAAAATAACCCAAATCAGTGTATATTATTTAGTCTGTAGGAAAGTTATAGAGTCCACAAGCTATGGGATATATTTCTGAAAATGTATCAATCCTGATGTACTGATCTAATTTCTTGAGTCCCGAAAATGTCAGGACAGTCCAAATACCCCCCAAATGACCCCTTTTTGTAATGTAGACAGTCCAAGGTATTTAGTAAGAGGCACGGTGCGTTCTTTAAAGTTGTAATTTTTTTGTCCCTTTTTTTTTTTTTTTTTAACCACTTCCTGACCAGCCGCCGCAGTATAACCGTGTTCTGTTCTGAGAGGGGTGACAGATCGTGTGCTCCTATTAGCTAGGAACCACGATCCATCACTTCCTCTAAGTTAGCCCCCTTCAGTTAGAATCACCTCCCAGGGAACACAGTTGACCCCTTGATCGCCCCCTTAGTGTTAACCCCTTCCCTGCCAGTGACATTTTTACAGTAATCATTGCATTTTTATAGCACTGATCACTGTATTAATGCCAATGGTTCCAAAAATGTGTCAAAATTGTCCGATGTGTCCGCCATAATGTCGCAGTCACGATAAAAAAATCGCAGATCGCCGCCATTACTAGTGAAAAAAAATAACAATAAAAATGCTATAAATCTATCCCCTATTTTGTAGACGCTATAACTTTTGTGCAAACCAATCAATAGACGCTTATTGCGATTTTTTTTTACCAAAAATATGTAGAAGAATACATATCAGCCTAAACTGAGAAAAAAAAATATCTTTAAAAAAAAAAAAAAAAAATGGGGATATTTATTATAGCAAAAAGTACAAAATATTGTATTTTTTTTCTCAAAATTGTCGCTCTTTTTTTGTTTATAGCGCAAAAAAT
Source organism: Lithobates septentrionalis (assembly GCA_037952835.1). Lineage (NCBI taxonomy): Eukaryota > Metazoa > Chordata > Amphibia > Anura > Ranidae > Lithobates > Lithobates septentrionalis. The sequence goes on from JBBDGP010002704.1 coordinate 258,453, forward strand.
AAAAACCGCAGAGGCGATCAAATACCACCAAAAGAAAGCTCTATTTGTGGGGGGGGGGAAGGACATCAATTTTGTTTGGGTGCAACGTCGCACGACCGCGCAATTGTCAGTTAAAACGTCGCAGTGCCATATCGCAAAAAGTGCTCTGGTCAGGAAGGGGGGTGGGGGGGGTAAATCCTTCCGGGGCTGAAGTGGTTAAAGAAAATAGATTTTTTTCACTTTAAAAAAAAAAAATTATTTACATACAGTCACCAGTGCAGTACAGCGTCATCATATAAATTGGGTGGCGGTGATCAGGGACACTGACCCGTGAACGTATGTAAAAAAAGAAAAAAAATGTAATTATTTTTTCTATTTTTTTTTTAATTTTAAATTTTAAATTAAAAAAAATTTTTTTTTTAACATACTGTGACCAGAGCAATACAGCGTTACCATAGTAACACTGTACCACTCTGGGGAGTTGATCTGTATTTTTTTTTTTTTAAATACAAGGTTTGGTTCTAGCCGTGAATTTCACTGCTATAGGCAAATACTTTTTCTGAATGACAGTGCGGACGCTGTCTATTGTAGTGATTAGCTGTGATCGTTCACCGCTAATGACGTGGTACGGACTGGGCTGTGACTGGCCCTGTTTGTACCATGTGATCGATGTGACCAATCACAGCTAGCAACAACACTTGTGTACAATGAGTGGAATTGTTTTCAACTGTCATGTGGTCTGCTGTAATTGGTCACAGCGATCACATGACACTGGCAGTGGGCCGGGGTAGTGATTGGTCATCCGTTGTGTCTGGTAGATGCAGCGTGTGACAGATCACGCCGGAGCGCAGCCCGTTTTTTTGGGCTGACGTCATATGAGGTCGTCCCAGAACAATGGTGTTCCCACCCCCGCCGTCATTTTACAATGACGCGGGCAGGAAGCAGTTAAAGTGTCGATAAACCCATATCATAAAAAAAAGATCAATAAATGGTGTATATTACATGCTGCTCAAAGTCACTACGAGATTCGTTTTCTGTATTCTGCAAAAAACCTGCTCGACCCTGCCGCTCTCTATCTCCTCCTTCTGTCCATGTTCCCCAATTCAGCTAGGGATTTTGCAGAGCAGTGGTGGCAGCTCTGCACATGCTCAGTTTTCAGTGAGTTTCTATGCTGAGCATTTCCTCCCCATCACATCTGAGCAGCCCATGTAACTATAGAGTCACACATGTGGGCATATACACTATGGTAAATGACAGCCCACTCTCTCCTCCTCCATGCCCACCAAAAAGCTAAACACAATCGGGGGCGAGATATTACATGTAAATTAATGGAGGCTTCACCTCCCTTTTATTCTAAGACACGGTCTGGAGGGGCGTGGCACTGGCAGAAATCCTCCCACACCATGTTATTACCAAAAAATAATAAAGATTTGATTTCAAATATATATTTGTATGACAATTTAAAACAGTATTGATATTAATTATTTATTTTTACTCCCAAATGCGGGTTTTTTTTTTTGAACATGTGACCAGCAGCAGAGGACTAGAAGCTCCTCCCGCTTATGTTTCCCTGCAGACAGGCTGGGAGAGAGATGGGTCATGTGACAGCTGGATGTCCATTAGGAAAAAGATACTCAGATTTTTTTTTTTTGTTTTATTAAAATAATTACAGTGCCGTCATCCCCATAGAGAAATAGTAACAAAAATGTAAATTAACCTGTTGCCGACCGCCCCACGTACATTTACTGCGGGGGGGGGCGGAGCTCCTCTGTGCAGAATCACGTACCTGTATGTGATTCTGCAGTTCCAGGTCTGGGGTACGCACGCACGCCACCGGCAACCCGCTCCTGCTGTGATTGGACACAGCGGGAGCCAATCAGCACCCGGCGATCGTTCGGGAGACAGGCAGATCTGCCTCTGTAAACAAGGCAGATCGTCATTCTGTGACAAGGGAAGACTGTGATCCCATGTTCCCACAAAAGCAGGAACACGGATCTCTGCCTTCCCACAGTACAAGCACTTCACCCCACACAGTTAGCAAGCACTCCCTAGGCAAAACATTTTACCCTTTGATCGCCCCCTGAGGTTAACCCCTTCCCTGCCAGTGTCATTAGTACAGTGACAGTGCATAATTTTAGTACCGATCACTGTATTGGTGTCAGTGGTCCCTAAAAAAGTTTTACTTAGTGTCTTTGTTCGCCGCAATGTCACAGTCCCGCTATAAGTCGGTGATTGCCGCCATTATTAGTAAAAAAAAAAAAAAAAGAAATTCCACAAATCTATCCCGTAGTTTGTAGATGCAAACCAATTAATACACGCTTATTGGGATTTTTTTACCAAAAACATGTAGAAGAATACATATTGACCTAAACTGATGAAGAAATTAGATTTTTTTACATGTTATTATTGGATGTCTTTTATAGCAGAAAGTTTTTTTTTTTCAAAATTGTTGTTTTTTTTTTGTTTATCCCTTTCATGACTTATGGGGCGTACACACGGTCGGACTTTTCAGCTACAAAAGTCCGACAGCCTGTCTGACAGACTTTCGACGGACTTTTGGCGGACTTTCGACGGACTTGCGGCAGACTTTCTAACGAACAGACTTGCCTACACACGATCACACAAAAGTCCGTCGAATTCTTACGTGATGACGTACACCGGACTAAAATAAGGAAGTTCCTAGCCATTAGCCAATAGCTGCCCTAGCGTGGGTTTTTGTCCGTCGGACTAGCACACAGACGAGCGGATTTTTCGACCGGACTCGAGTCCGTCGGAAAGATTTGAAGCATGTTTCAAATCTAAAGTACGTCGGATTTGAGGCTGAAAAAGTCAGTTGAAAGTCCGGAGAAGCCCACACACGATCGGATTACCAGCCAGCTTTAGTCCGTCGGCGTCCGTTGGACTTTTGTAGCTGAAAAGTCCGACCGTGTGTACGCCCCATAAGCCTATTTTTGACATTTGGTGTTTACAAGTTAAAATCCGTATTTTCAGCTAGAAAATTACTTAGAGCCCCCAAACATTATATATATTTTTTTAGCAGAGAATCTGGAGAATAAAATGGCAATTGTTGCAATATTTTTGTCACACGGTATTTGTGCAGCGGAGTTTTAAAGACAGATTTTTGGGAAAAGGGGCACTTTCATGAGTTTTAAAAAAACGAAACAGTAAAGTTAGTCCAATTTTTTTTGTATAATGTGAAAGATGATGTTACGCCGAGTAAATAGATACCAAACATGTCACGCTTTATAATTGCACGCACTCGTGGAGTGGCGACAAACTACGGTACCTAAAAATCTCCATAGGCGACGCTTTAAAAAAATTTTTACGGTTACCAGGTTAGAGTTACAGAGGAGGTCTAGTGCTAGAATTATTGCTCTCGCTCTGATGATCACGGCGATACCTCACATGTGTGATTTAAACATCGTTTACATATGCGGGCGCGTCTTCTGTATGCGTTTTCTTTGCTGCGCGACCTCACCGGGGCGGGGGCGCTTTTAAAAAATTTTCTTTTTTTCTTATTTATTTTATTTATTTTGGTATTTATAAATTGTGTTTAAAAAAAAAAAAGTTTTTGATCACTTTTATTGCTGTCACAAGGAATGTAAACATCCCTTGTGACAGTAATAGGTGGTGACAGGTCCTCTTTATGGATCCCTCCTTTGCACTTCAAAGTATTCAGATCGTCGTTTTCGGCAATTCTGAATACTGTGTATTTTTTTAAAACCGGCGCCATTGGCACCCGAGTGAACGTCGCTTCCGTGTTTACGATTAGGAGGCTGCTCACGGCTTCGTTCCAGACTGTTACTAGCCGCCGGAGGCGGCGGACTGGTCATCGGGCCTCCCGGTGGATCGGGAGGCCCGGTAAGAGCGGCGGAAGGGGGAGACGTCCCCTCCCGCTCCTCCAGTATAACATTAACACAATGTTATATCTGGAAAGCCGATCGTCGGCTCTAAGAAACAGTACCGGGATAATGCCTGCAGCTGCGGGCATCATCCCAGTATAACTCCAGAAGGCCGAGTACGCACGTCTGCATACGCTCGGCGGGAAGGGGTTAAAGCGCGAAAAAATAAAAACCGCAGAGGTGATCAAATTACACCAAAAGAAAGCTCTATTTGTGGGGAAAAAAGGACGTCAATTTTGTTTGGGTACAGCGTCGCACGACCGCGCAATTGTCAGTTAAATCGGCGCAGTGCTGTATCGCAAAAAATGGTCTGGTCATGAAGGGGGGGAGGGGTAAACTTTCCGGAGCTGAAGTGGTTAAACAGTGTGCGCTTAGAATCACTTTAAAGGGAGCTGGTGGTGGTGGGGGGGGGGGGGGGAGTGAGGTTGGCAAAAAACGCAGCTCAACCATCTGGTTTTACCTCCCCTCAACACCTGTAACTCCAGATGCAGCATTGAATCTTCCTCTTTAAGTTTGCACAGAAAACGAATGTTTTTTTTTTTCTTTTTCCGGGATTTTCCCCGCTGATGTTGCAGCGAGCCGACATTTCTAACACCGGTAATGAGATGTTCAGTAAGAAGCTGCAATGCCGCCCTCCGTACAGATTGAGTGAGTAATATCTGTTTCCATACAGACGTAGCCAGCGGTCCGCTGAGAGAGCTTCGGCTGACGACTACGCTGCCGGCATACACAATCAGCAGCGAGGTCTGCCAGATGGCTGGGATGGGGGGGGGGGGGGAGCAGAAATACGGCCTTCCTCTCCTGGACTGAAATGGCTTCCTCTGATTTCACCGCACACTGCGAGCTTCTCACTAGGTGCATTGGAAGCTGCAGCAAGTCAGATACAGACCGCCTCATTTCCTGGTTGGAGGACACCGGGCATCATCTAGCCCTTTCCTCTCCAGCCTGGCTGTCCCTGGCCCCGCCCCTTTCATTGGATTTCAGTTCTTTCAATCATCCATTATCTAGGGTGGTCTCCCGCCAGGTGCTGCACATGGGTAGTTGGGCACGCCCCCCCCCCCCCATGACTGCAGGCCTAATTGTGTCCAAAAACTGGAACAAGCCCTGAAGGATGCTTTCCATAGGTCTGGAGCACTTCTTTACACGACTTACCAAAGCTGAACTCTGGGATAAGCAAATATTGTCTAAATCCATTCATCATGTGTATTCTGCTTTTTTTTTCCACAATACATTTTTTTTTTTTGATAGTTTTTTTTGTAATGTTACAAATTAACACTTTGTATCAAATATGTGTATTCTGAAATCTCGATGTGCTTTGAGTATTTCTTCCAGATCTGTGCAGTAATCCAGTGTGAGACTTCCTGTAATAAAGACCGCTCACTGCTGCTCTCTCTCCTTGTGCAGGGTGACTGGTCTTGTCTCTCGCCCCCCTCCTGTAGTTTTCTACAGACAGCCTGCAGTAGGTGGAGCTTTCTTGGCCCCTCCCACAGCTATGCGTTCTCTCCTTGTGCTGGGTGACTGGTCTTGTCTCCGCCCCCTCCTGTGGTTTTCTATAGGCAGCCTGTAGTAGGTGGAGCCTGCTTGGCCCCTCCCACAACTCTGCTCTCCCTTCTTGTGCAGGGTGACTAGTCTTGTCTCCGCCCCCTCCTGTAATTTTTTACAGGCAGCCTGTAGTAGGTGGAGCCTTCTGGGCCCCTCCCACAGCTATGCTTTCTCTCCTTGTACAGGGTGGCTGATCTGTCTCCGCCCCCTCCTGTAGTTTTCTACAGGCAGCCTGTAGTAGGTGGAGCCTACTGGGTCCCTCCCACGGCTCTGCTCTCTCTCCTTGTGCAGGGTGACTGTTCTTGTCTCCGCCCCCTCCTGTAGTTTTCAACAGGCAGTCTGTAGTAGGTGGAGCCTGCTGTTCCCCTCCCACATCTCTTCTTTCTTTCCTTGTGCAGGGTGACTGGTCTTGTCTCCGCCCCCATCTGTAGATGTCTGCAGGCAGCCTGTAGTAGGTGGAGTCTTCTGCCCCCCCCCCCTCCCTACAGCTCTGCTCTCTCTCTCCTTGTGCAGGGTGACTGGTCTTGTCTTCGCCCTACTCCTGAATTGTTCTGCATGCAGACTGTAGTGGGTGGGGTCACTAGGCCCCTCCCACCGCTCTGCTTTCTTCACAAGCTATGTACAGCACAGCAATGACGTCAGTTACTTTTACAAGATAATATATGGGTTTGTAAAGGTATTTGGTGCCTGCAGAATGGATTTAGATCCTTTGTGGCTGTTGAGGAATATATTTAAAGTGTTACTAAACCCACAACAGTAAAATCAGTCTGTATGTGCAGTAAAGCATGCTTGTTATACTCACTGTGAAACCTAAGGGGTTAATCCTCTGCATTGTGTAAAAAGGCTGTTTGATCCAGTCTTCTTTGACCCCCCTTCCCCTTCTTCCACAGTCCCCAATCCAACTCCTGATAGAACAGAGCCTTGGGGGCACTCTGTCCATGCTCAGTTTGATGTGTATTGCTAGAAAATTAGTTTTTTTCTTGAGAGGGTGCATGTGATCAGCACAGGGCCAATCAGCACTGTCCAGACAGAGGGTCAGGGGTCCTGCAGCATCATAGGACAGTCAGAGGATAATGAAAACTCCTCCTGCAAGCTTTAACCAGACACTGATAAAAGTCACAAGACTGCTATATACTGCTGATGAGAAAAGGCATTTAGTAGTTTATATTTACTAAAATAATTGCATTTCCATGTTCTGTGTACTGTGGGAAACCTGATATAGTGAATGCAGGCTCCGGGGTTCTGCAACACTTTAAGCTGACATTTATGTGTCCAAAGTTCAGCTTTTTTCGTCAGGCAGCTGTTGGCAAGATTTGCAGAGCGGGTAATCGCTGCATCTGGGACTCGGCAGGAGATGCGGGAGCGTATGCTCTGGGTGCCCAGCACTAGTGCACCCCTTCCAGGTAAATTAGTGGAGCCAAGTGCCAGAACCTGCTCTGGCATTGGACTGCAAGGCTAAGCCCGGATATGTGGCACATCAGGATTTTGCTGAAATTTCCGGGACAGTCCCGCGGAAGCCGGGACAGTTGTGAGGTTTGGCTTCAATGATGTTTTGCTATATGTGCTGCATATTCTGGGCAGAGCTCATGAGAAAGGCCAGCACAGGAGCTCACGCTCTCTTTTGCTTTTTTAGCAGATAACACGTGCAGTTTCGATGATGAAAAGCTTTGCGGGTTTGTGCAGGATAAAGACGACACCTTTGACTGGATCCGCCAGAGTTTGAAGACGAAAGATCCCAAAAGGACGGTGAACACGGGGCCAGAAAAGGACAACAGTGACACTGAGGAAGGTAAGGCAATGCACCATATTGGGTCAGTCATCGCTACCCTTGCCATCAGGGTCACCAACCATCCAGAAATGTACGGATGGAACAGGTGTCTGCAAATTTAAATCTCTTTAAAATATATACATTTTATTTTCAATATAAGCCAAACACTGTGTTCTAGTCACTTTAATTTGAAGGGGACCTGTGATCAGGTATATTTGCTAAGTAACATCTCAGCCTAGGCAAAGTCACTGGCTAGAACTTAGGGATTGCTTTTTAATGATAAAAAGGTAGAACTTTTCTGAAAAAATGTTTTTTGTTGCTGTATATTGTGACATGTCAGGAATTTATTCATGCAGACTTGTAAAATGAATGACAGGTCCACTTTACCTGCTCAGCATTTCTGATGTATATGGAAAGGATAACGTCTTCCCTCGGTGAATCACACAGCCGCAGTCATCGTCGCCAGCAGTATTTTAAAGCTGCCAGTCGTCCAAAAATGTCCCCTTGTTGTGCTCCCACCCACACGCCATATGCCCATCCCCTGATATTTATAGAGGGAGGGAAATGTTTCCATTTTATCCTCTTGCTGTGTTCGCTACACATGTCAGAAGACGGCGGCTGCCATATGTGACTGGCATGTGTCTCTGCTTTATATTGAGGAGAGAAACGTATATATTTTCTGCTGGAGACAGAAGAGAGAGAGAAAGGAGAGAGAGAGAGAGAATGAGGGAGGGAGAAAGAAAGAGAGAAAGAGAGAAAGAAAGAAAGAAAGAAAGAAAGAGGGAAAGAAAGAGGGAAAGAAAGAGGGAAAGAAAGAAAGAAAGAGGGAAAGAAAGAAAGAAAGAAAGAAAGAAAGAAAGAAAGAAAGAAAGAAAGAAAGAAAGAAAGAAAGAAAGAAAGAAAGAAAGAAAGAAAGAAAGAAAGAAAGAAAGAGGGAAAGAAAGAGGGAAAGAAAGAAAGACAGGAGGGAAGAAATATAGAGAGAGATAGAGGGGGGAAAGAGAGAGACAGGAGGGAAGAAATATAGAGAGAGATAGAGGGGGGAAAGAGAGAGACAGGAGGGAAGAAATAAAGAGAGAGAGAAGGGAAGAACGAGAGAGGATGGAAGAACGAGAGAGGGGGGGGGAGAGAGGGGAGAGAGAGAGGAGGGAAGAATGAGAGAGGAGGGAAGAATGAAAGAGAGAGAGAGAGGGGAGGGAAAAACGAGAGCGAGAGAGGGAGAGAGAGGGGAGAGAGAGAGGAGGGAAGAACGGGAGGGGAGGGAAGAACGAGAGAGAGAGAGAGAGAGAGAGAGAGAGAGAGGGGAGGGAAAAATGAGAGAGACATAGAGGGGGGAGAGAGAGAGATATAGGTGGGAGAGAGAGGAGGGAAGAACAAGAGAGACATAGAGGGGGAAGAGAGAGAGAAGAGGGAAGAACGAGAGAGAGAGAGAGGAGGGAAGAACGAGAGAGGGGGGAAGAACGAGAGAGAGAGAGGGGAGGGAAGAACGAGAGAGAGAGAGGAGGGAAGAAGGAGAGAGAGAGAGAGAGAAGGGAAGAACGAGAGAGAGAGATGGGGGGAGAGAGAGAGGAGGGAAGAACGAGAGAGGAGGGAAGAACGAGAGAGAGATAGAGGGGGGAGAGAGAGAGGAGGGAAGAACGAGAGAGAGAGGGGGAGGAGAGAGAAAGAAAAGGGAAGAAATAGAGGGAGGTGAAGAAAGAGAGAGGAGGGAAGAAATAGAGGGGGGAGAGGGGGGGAGAGAGGAGGGAAGAACGAGAGAGAGATAGAGGATGGAAGAACGAGAGAGAGATAGAGGGGGCGGAGAGAGAGAGGAGGGAAGAACAAGAGAGAGAGAGGAGGGAAGAACGAGAGTGAGAGAGGAGGGAAGAAGGAGAGAGAGAGAGAGAAGGGAAGAACGAGAGAGAGAGATGGGGGAGAGAGAGAGGAGGGAAGAACGAGAGAGGAGGGAAGAACGAGAGAGAGATAGAGGGGGGAGAGAGAGAGGAGGGAAGAACGAGAGAGAGAGGGGGGAGGAGAGAGAAAGAAAAGGGAAGAAATAGAGGGAGGTGGAGAAAGAGAGAGGAGGGAAGAAATAGAGGGGGGAGAGGGGGGGAGGAGGGAAGAAATGGAGAGAAGGGAAGAAATATGATTTAAAAAGAGTAAACAGAGTTGATTGATAATAAATGGCTTCAGCCAAACACTAACCATGAGTGAAAGAAAAGTTTTTGTGTTATCATTCATATTCTCTGAAAAATGGACAAGAAATCAAAAATTCTGCCAGGGTATGTAAACTTATGGGCACAACTGTAGGTATATAAAAATAGAAAAAATAAAAAGATAACTAATCGGACATGATCTTTAAATAGGCACATGCGCTGTTTTCTGTTCGTTCCTCCTCATGCATAGTGGAGAATACTATCAAATGTCTATTACTCTACTGGCCTATTATTTTATATACATGTGTACTCAATAACATTGGCCAAGTGGTGACAGATCCTCTTGGGTCAACGCGTTTCTCAAATAGCTTCTTCAGGACCACTTTGGGATCAGACGAGGATAAAAATATATATATATAAATGCACATACAAAATATTTGGTCAATGCCAACAATTGTCTAAATATTTTGTATCTGTATGTGTATATTTTTTTTTTATTAAGATCCTTCTATTGTATATAGTAAATGCTGCTACCTCCTCATCTGATCCCAAAGTGGCCTTGAAGAAGCTATTTTAGAAAGGTGTGGATCCGCCACCACTTGACCAATGTTATTGAGTACACATGCATTTAAAATATTAGGCCAGTAGGGTGGTAGACATTTGATAGAATTCTCTACTATGAGGAGGAGGAATGAACAGAAAACAACTTATGTGCTTATTTTGGGATCATGTTTGATCCAGTTTGGATCCTATATGACTTACGTAATGATACGTTTTATTGAATGTGTGGTCTCCTATGTATCAGTAAAGTACAATTAGTTCCCTTTCTATTTATATATATACATAAAATGGGGGTGGGGGGAGCTTAAAACGAGACGCAGATTGTGACGGTTACAAGATTAAAGGTAACTAATTAGGTCCCAAGCAGAATTCATTAGGATTTGGTTCCTGTCAGAGCTCTGTGCAGTGAACCATCGTTCCTGACCCGGGTGTTCGGCTAAACTCTTCCCACACATATGGCGTTGGCTGCTGCAGAGCAGTTCAGGACCATTGTTCCTTAGAATGGTGACAACATGGCAGAGATTTTACACTGGGGTCCCCAGAACTGGCTGGCTCTCATGTCTCTGATGTTCACATTCACTCCAAATGGCGCTCAGGTTTTTGGAATCGCAGCCGTCGTAGAGAGCCAACATCTGTGAACAATCGAATGAGCCACGGCTAGCTCTTAGGAGAATATCGCTGTTTGGGAAAGCTCTATATCAGAGCCACCCAGGAACAAAAAATATATATATATATTTCAGATTATTAGATTAGCCCTTAGGTATGGTGGCTGCCTTGCTTTTCTTGTTTTAATAAGTGTTTTTCACTATATTTTACCCATTGGTGCTGGCAATAACATCCTGATCTAGGGTGACAACACTCTCTCGCTTTACTGTATTGATGGAGCAGCAACATTGTCACCCTAGGACAGAACTACACAACACCCCCTCCCCTTTTCTCTATATGATACAGGGGAGGTGTTCTGTCCCCACTACACATTTCCCTGTGTGTAGCTCGACATGCAGCTAAACTTTCTTGTTCTGCAATAAGCCAGACTGAGTTTAAGTTTGAAGCTTTATTAACAAAACAGGGTGGGTGAAACTATTGAGGAAAAAACAAATACAGATATATATAATCAATACAGTAAAACCCCAGATTGCGAGTAACGCGGTTTACGCGTGTTTCGCAATACGAGCTGTTTTAAAAAAAAACCTGACTCGGGTTTGCGAGCGTTGTCTCGCAAGATTCAAGCCTCTGGGTTGTTGCAGTACCGCTTTTGGCCAGAGGCGCGTGGGCGCCGGTGACGCTCTGAGACATTTGGAGCCACTCAGAGACACTTGGAAATACTCCGTTCCCAAGTGTCTCCGAGTGGTCTCCAAGTATTTCCGAGTGTCTCCGACGCCCCCCCCCCAACCTCTGGCCACATGCGGTACTGCATAGACAAGCAGTGGCTGTGGAAAAAATTATCTGAGTTTCCATTGATTCCTATGGGGAAATTTGCTTTGAGAAGTCTAGAGGATAGGAGAGGCTCTGGAGAAGTCTAGAGGCTCTGGAGAAGTCTAGAGGATAGGAGAGACTCTGGAGAAATATAGAGGCTCTGGAGGAGTCTAGAGGATAGGAGAAGCGCTGGAGAAGTCTAGAGAATAGGAGAGGCTCTGGAGAAGTCTAGAGGATTGGAGAAGCTCTGGAAAAGTGCAGATGATGAAAAGGGCTCTGGAGAAATCTAGAGGATAGTAGAGGCTCTGGAGAAGTCTAGAGGCTCTTGAGAAGTACAGAGGATGGGAGAGGCTCTGGAGAAGTCTAGAGGATAGGAGAGGCATCTGAGAAGTCTAGAGGATAGGAGAGGTTCTGGAGAAATCTAGGGGATAGGAGAAGCTGCTGAAAAGTCCAGATGATGAGAGAGGCTCTGGAGAAGTCCTGAAGGTGAGCATGGGAGGAGGTGACGAGGGAGCTAGAGAGCACGAGGTCTTGGGAGGAGCATAGTGGACGATTTGGGTGATACCCTGTTTCCCCTAAAATAAGACCTAGCGTGACTGTCGGTGATGGCTGCAATAAAAGCCCTACCCCCCAAATAAGCCCTAGTTAAAGTTCTTGTAGGTCTTATTTTCAGGGTAGGGCTTATTTTCGGAGAAACAGGGTAGGGCTAATTTGGGGGGTAGGGCTTATATTGCAGCCATCACTGACAATCACGCTAGGTCTTATTTTCGGGGAAACAGGGTAGTATGGGATGAGGTTGGAGAAAGAGGATCGGATAGGCTCTGGAGAAGTCTAGACCAGTGTTTCTGAACTCCAGTTCTCAAGGCGCCCCAACAGGTCATGTTTTCAGGCTTGCCATTATCTTGCACAGGTGATTTGATCAGTTTCACTGCCTTAAGCTGGGCTCACACTGATATGACACGATTGTTGTACGACTATCATCCTGCTTTGTCCTGCTACATCTGTCCTACATCGGTCCTACTTTGGTCCTACTTCCATCTGACTTGAATGAACAGGATAAGATTTTGCTCTGACTTTGAGATAGTATGACTTGTCCTTTGACCAATCAAAACAATCCCAGAGTGACATAAATTATTTTTACTGCTGCTGTAATCACCATGTGTGATGTCACAAGTTGGATGGTTAGGACAAGGATCCTACTTTGATCCGACTTCAATAATATTCAATGGGCTGAAGTAGGACCAAAGTCGGACCGAAATAGTGCAGGGAGCATTTTCAAAGTCGGACTGACTTGTGTCGGAACAGTAAAGACGGCTCTCATAGGGAATCATTGATTTGCACACGTCAGGCGACATGAGCTCCCAATGTCGGAGCATTTGTCGTGCAAGTGTGAACCCAGCCTTAGTAATTACCACAGCCGTTTCACCTGAGGGAAATCCTGAAAACATGACCTGTTGGCACACCTTGAGGACTGGAGTTGAGAAACACTGGTCTAGAGGATAGGAGAGGCTCTGGAGAAGTCTAGAGGCCTTGGAGAAGTCTAGAGGATAAGAGAGGCTCTGGAGAAGTCTAGAGGCTTTGGAGAAGTCTAGAGGATAAGAGAGGCTCTGGAGAAGTCTAGAGGATAAGAGAAGCTCTGGAAAAGCCTAGATGATTAGAGAGGCCCCCTAGAAATCTAAAGATAGTAGAGGCTCTGGAGAAGTCCAAAGGCTCTTGAGAAATCTAAAGGATAGTAGAGGCTCTGGAGCAGTCCAAAGGCTCTTGAGAAGTCCAGAGGATGGGAGAGGCTCTGGAGAAATCCAAAGGCTCTTGAGAAGTCCAGAGGATGGGAGAGGCTCTGGAGAAATCCAAAGGCTCTTGAGAAGTCCAGAGGATGGGAGAGGTTCTGGTGAAGTCCAAAGGATAAGAGAGGCTCTGGAGAAGTCTAGAGGATAGGAGAAGCTCTGGAAAAGCTCAGATGATTAGAGAGGCTTTGGAGAAATCTAAAATATAGTAGAGGCTCTGGAGTAGTCCAAAGGCTCTTGAGAAGTCCAGAAGATGGGAGAGGTTCTGGAGAAGTCTACGGGATAGGAGAGGCTCCTGAGAAGTCTACAGGATAGGAGAGGTTCTGGAGAACCCTAGAGGATAGGAGAAGCTGCAGAAAAGTCCAGATGATGAGAGAGGCTGGGGGAGCATAGTGGACGATTTGGGTGATAGTATGGGATGAGGTTGGAGTCAAAGGAAAAGTGATGTTTTAGGGCACAATGGACTTTAAATAGGTCTGGGGGGTGGTTTATCAAAGCTCCCTTCAACTATCCTGTATTAGGGATGAGATGCATGTTTTCATGTTTGACCAGAACCCAGCCTGTTTGCGGTATGGCAAAATGCCAAAAAAATGGCTGTATGCAGCCAGTTCACCCGCTCAAACTTTCAGCTGCTAGAATTTACACACACAGTCCAGGATCCTAGGAGGCTTCATTGACTAAATATGGCATCATATCACAACAATATAAATTGATTGTCAGTCACCATGACCCACGACCTGACAACGTTGCCCTATCACACTTGCATTGCAAATGACAAATCCCTGGTTGCTAGAACGTTAGAACAAACAGCTGGAGATCCTGGGTGATGCCTGGACAAGGATATCTCTGTCCTTCTGGAGATGAGCGCATTGTCAGACAGTAATGTGATCTCTTTGTGAGATAATAAATGTCTAGAAGTGTTATACTGACATAGCACTGAGCATGCATGTATCGAACATAAAAAATATATCTGATGACAGGTCCACTTTAAGGGGGTGTGTTTATAAAAATTTTCATAGCTGTTTGTCCCTCAAACCTGTGTGTAAATTCACTCTGTACAAATGAGGCAAAATCGAAAGTTCTCGGGTAAATTCTCTGAACATTGAATGTGTAAATGGGGAAAATACTGCATTATGGCCACTAGATGGAGGTGAAGAGCATATTTATTTTCTCTAATAGTCAGCACCATCTAGTGGTCATAATGTGGTATTTTCCCCATTCACATACTTGATCTGTTGAGAATATAGGCTGAGAACATTTGATTTAGCCCCATTCGCACAGAACAAATTTAAATGCAGTTTAAATGCGATTTTTTTTTTTATAACTATACCACTGAGTTTAATACTCTGCATGCAACGCTATGGATGAAGTTTTTGTCTACCCCACTATTTTACTTTAAGCAACGTGCCCGAGTACAGGTGTGAAGACGTTCTGAATTTACTGGATTTGGTCTCTTCCTTCAGGTTTCTTCATGTACATCGAGGCGTCAGCGCCGCGGAAGGCGGGGGACAGAGCACGGCTTATCAGTCCCATGTACAACGTGACCATTACCAAACAGAAACCACCCAAAGCTCCATCCTACTGCATCTCCTTCTATTACCACATGTGGGGGAGACATATAGGTGAGTCGCTTGTTTCTATAGAGCCAACCTATACTGAAGTGATGTATCCTGTTGTGTCTTGTGGGTGGGAAATGAAGGAGAACCTCCCCAATGGGGTGCCAGCCATTCCCTAAATAAAAATAAAGTAGAAGGGCTGATAACAGCGTCAGGTGGAAATGGCAATGCGTTGGAGTCTACAAGAGGGAGCCTGCCGGGGTATTTTCACGGACAGTTTCACCCGTCCACTGACTTTTACAGATGGGAGAAATCATAATTAAACTGTATAAACAACATCAGAGTACCCCTTTACATCAAAGTCCTCCCTTACACCAGAGTTCCTAGAATCTCCCCTTAAATCATAGTGACACCCTTACAGAGAGTCCCCGTTTACATCATAGTCCTGCCTTACGCCACAGTTCCTAGAATCTCCCCTTAAATCAGAGTGACCCCTTACACAGAGTCCCCCTTTACATCATAGTCCTGCCTTACGCCACAGTTCCTAGAATCTCCCCTTAAATCAGAGTGACCCCCTACACAGTGTCCCCCTTTACATCAGAGTCCTCCCTTACATGAGAGCCCCCCCACCCCCTGTACATCATAGTTTCCTTTTACATCAGAGTCCTCACTGAAATCAGAGTGTCCCTTTACATCAAAGTTATCTTGTACATCATAGTCTTTCCTTACATCAGATTCCACCTTTACATAATAGTCCTCCCTTACATTAGAGTCCTTAGAGTTCCCCCTTAAATTCAGAGTGGTGCCTAACATCAGAGCCCCAGCGTTTCCCCTTAAGTCAGCATTCCCCTTTACTTCAACGTCTACCGTTACATCAGAGTTCCCCCTTACATGATTACATCAGAGTCCCGTTCTCAGCAGAGTGGAAGCCGGTAGACAAAGCAGACCTCAAAGAGGAACTTTCACTCCTCCACTGAATGCTGGGACCTGGGGCAAGCACATCATTGGTTGCTGGCATGGCGGGTGGTCATAGCAATCAACAACCAGGGCTGATAACAGCGTTGGGTGGAAATGTCACTGAGATGGAGTCCAGAAGAAGGAGCCCACCAGGGTACTTTCACAGACAGTTTCTCCTGTGCACGGACTTTTACAGACTGGGGAAATCCGGGTGCTTTTTACAAGCTGTCCGTGAAAATACGGCCAGCTGGGAGTCATGAAACAAACACTAATAATAGAACATTGTGGATTTTTCTGGACTCTTCGGTCTGACACTCTCACTGGACCTTTGGTGGCCAACCGATACAAACTGATTTCCATCCTCAATGGAAAGATTCCAAAGAGAACACAAAGGTGGAGATTTACTAAGACTAGTACAGAAATGGCTTTTGGGAATGGGTGCGGCGCCGCAAAGTCGGTGTGGCACCGATTCAGACTGTGCCATTCCTGGCAATAGGCTCTGATTTGGCATGCCATTTGACATGTCAAATGGCATGCCAAATCGGCCCAATGTGAACGCGGGCTGTGTGCCGGTGTTCCGTCAGTTTAGGCAACCCGTCGGATTTCGTAACGGAAGTGAGGTTCCGTAACGGCCATCTTGGTGCACCCCTTCACTCGTCCACACTAAGCGTACAGTCTAAAGTCGCCAAGCGGACTTCTTTTTACACCCACCGAAATCTGAAATATTTCACATTTATTTTTTCAACAAAATTGAGCTTATATCGTGAATTAAAGGATTTGCAAGTCCGTCTGACTTTTTTTTTTATGTTGAACTTTAAAAGCAGCGGTAAGCCTGCTGATCTCACACGTTTGCTGATCTGACAGCAGTGGCGGCCCGTCCATAGGGGGTGCACGGGCGCCGCCACCCCCCAGGAGTAAAAATAAATAAATATATATATATATATATATATTTTTTTTTAAAAAGGCCCTTTCAAAAAAAAAAAATAGAAAAAAATTTCCTTTAAGTGCACTGTGTTCGGGCGCCGGACACAGTGCACTATGGGAAGCGCCACGTCAATGCAATCACGAGATTGCAGACACGGCGCTTCATTTGCAGGATTTTTACCTGCTTTGTGGCGCATTCCATCGCACCGAACAACTTCCGCCAGTGCTTTGTTCTTGGAGTGAAGACGTTACTTCCGGTTTCCCTGTGCCAGAGGGAAGCTGGAAGTGACGTCAGAAGCTCCGTGGAACGCACGGCCCGCGAGGAGCTGGTAAGTGAGGCTCTAAGGCTGCAAAAAAGGTGAACTGCGTGCCCCATGCTTGGTGCTCGCAGTCCACTCAGCTGTGTTAGGAGAGTGAATGACTATTAACTTTCCTAACACTGAACCGCCTCTCGGCCAATCGGGTGCTCGGGTCTGTTACCTGTCACCTGATTAGCTGAAATGACAGGCGCCGCTATTGAACGCCTATCAGGAGGCAGGAGATGCATGAAGGACCCCGTTAGTCGCAGTCACCCGCTGCCCCACAGACACAGGGTAAGTGCCGGGCAGACGGCGAGGGGGCGGGGGGCACACTGGCAGCATTTAATGGGCACACTGGCAGCTTTTGATGGGCACACTGGCAGCGTTTGATGGGCACGCTGGCAGCATATGATGGGCAGTTGGGCACACTGGCAGCATATGATGGGCACATTGGCAGCATATGATGGGAACACTGGCAGCATTTGATGGGCAGACTGGCAGCATATTATTGGCACACTGGCACTTTTTTAGCACCAGCCACCACTGTCTGACAGAAGACCGATGCTTTTAAATTCAAGGTCAAAACAGCATGATGTCTGGCATCGCGCTAGTGGGAACCCAGTGTTAAACCTGGAAGCTGATTGGTTTCTATGCAGAATTGCACCAGATTGTGCGGTCTCCAGTTTTAGTACATAATCCCCAAAGTAATCCCCAATTGTGCAGATTCCGCTCCTTAGACCCCTTTCACACTGAGGCAGTTTGCAGGCGTTTTAGCGCTAGAAATAGCGCCTTTTATACATGTGCACTGACAAAAAATGTGTTTGTTTTAGTTTTCGTTTCATTCTTTTTTTGCTTTTTTGCGGAAATTCGAAAATTCAAAAATTCAGAAATTCGAAAATTCTAAAATTCTGAAATTTGAAAATTCGAATTTGGAAATCCGAAAATTCAGATTTCCGAATTTTCAATTTTCGGATTTTCAAATTTTCAAATTTTCGAATTTTGAATTTCCGAATTTTCGAATCCCGAATTTTCGAATTTCCGAACTACTGAACTTCCGAACTTTCGAAATTCTGAATTTTCCAATTTCGGAAATTTCGGAAATTCGGAAATTTCAGAAATGAAAAAATTCGTAAATTTCGGGAATTAACGAATTTGTCAAAATTAGTTAAAAAACGAATTTGGAACGAATTAATTGGAATTGCACATGTCTAGCGCCTGAAAACTGCCTCCCATTCATTGGAATGAGTGTTTTCACACTGGGGGCGGTGCGCTTGCGGGACATTAGAAAAGGTCCTGCAAGCAGCATCTTTGGGGGCGGTGCGGGCGCGCAGTATACAGCTCTCCCAAAACGCCCCTGCCCATTGCAATGAATGGGCAGTGCTTCCGTAGTGCCATCGGAAGCTCTGCAACATGGGAGTTTTGGGGTTAAAAGCTCCCCGCTAGTGTCCAAAAAGCCGCGCTTAAACAAGCGGCGCTTTACCACAAACGTGGCCCCAGTGTGAAAAGGGTTCTTAGAGGGAGACGGGAACCGGCCGGCACTTTGGTTTTGGTAACATTGTATCCGCGTTCCGCCTTTTGTTATTGGTAAACAATTAGCGGGCGCAGAACGGCGGTTTCCAGGGAGCAAAAATTCACAGAAAAGCTTTTTCACGGATGATTAGCATTTCATCAGCTGAGCAGCTGCGGAGCGCTCGGCATACTGATCCCGTATACAGACTAATCGCACTGTTGTGATGGGGCACCTGTTAGGATTAGGGGAGGGGGGGGGGTGTTGGAGAGCTTGGTGCGGACGCACAGACACAAACAAATATGAGATTGCCGCAATCCATTCCTATCACTGGTTTTGTTGTTCCACCATAAAGTGGAAGAATTGGGATGAACGGAGGGAAATTGCAACAAAGTTATCCATTTCCTTTTTGCTGAACTCTTCTCCAAATTGGCCTCAAATTTCACCAGATTGCAAAATTGTTTTTTTTAAAAAAAGCAAACAAAACAAAGCACACTGGATATTGTTGGTAAACACCCTTAAAGCCCCCCCCCCCCCCCCCCCCGCGGTGTCTCTTTAACTCAACTATTATGCACAGTGGGGGGTTTGGAAAGTCTGCTTGATCACGTGAGCGCTAGACATGTGCAATTTGTTTTGTTCCAAATTTGTTTTTTTTAACGAATGTTGCCATATTTGTAAATTCGGCAATAATCTGATCAACAAAACCCCAATTAACGTCTTTTTGCAAAATATTCGTACATTCGAATTTTGGTAAATTCTAGAATTCGTAAAATAGAAAAATCCGGAAAGTCGGAAATTTGAAAATTTGGAAAATTCGAAAATCCGAAAATAAACAAAGACTCGAAAGAACCAAAATCCAAAAATAAGAACGAAAATCCGAAAATCTGAAATATTAACTAACTAATAATAACTTAACTATTACTAACTATTAAAAAAAAATTCGGAAATTTGGAAATTCGGAAATCCGAAAATAAACAAAGACTCAAAAGAACGAAAATCCAAAAATAAGATCGAAAATCAGAAAATTCTAAAATCTCAAATATTAACTAACTAATAATAACTTAACTATTACTAACTATTAAATCATAACATAACGAATACAAATTTTTTTGAAGTTACGAATTTTCCGAAATAACAAATGCCGTATCTAAACGAATGGAACGTAACAAATTAATAATAATAAAAAAAAATCTGAAAACCCGAAAATTCGAAAATCTGAAATAATAACTAACTAATAATAACTTAACTATTACTAACTATTAAATTATAGGTATTGGAATTTCCTTTCAAATTTGGCTGTTGGTGAACGTAACGAATACGAATTTATCCAAAGTTACGAATTATCCGAAATAATGAATGCCGCATCTAAACAAATGGAATGGAACAAAATAATAATAAATAAATATGTTTTTATTATTATTTTGTTACATTCCATTTGTTTAGATACGGCATTCGTTATTATGGATAATTTGTATCTAAACGAACGGAACGTAACAAATTAATAATGATAAATAACAACAATAATAAAAACTTTTTATTATTATTATTATTAATTATTTATTCATTCCATTCCATTTGTTTAGATGCGGCATTCGTTATTTCGGATAATTCATAACTTCCAATAAATTCGTATTCGTTACGTTCACTAACAGCCAAATTTGAAAGGAAATTCCAATACCTATAATTTAATAGTTATGTATTAGTAGTTGGTTATTATTTTAAATTTCCGGATTTCAGATTTTTAAAATTGTAATTTATGAATTTCCGAATATTCCAATTTACGGATTTTTGAATTTACGTATTTCGGAATTTCGAATTGACAAATTTACGAATTTTTCTCATTTTGATCATAACGAATGACCTGAAAAACGAATTAAACTAAAACAAACACATTTTTTCGGTAGTGCACATGTCTAGTGAGCACTGTGATTGGCTGTCATAGTGGTCACATGGGCTGGAGTCGTACCCGCCTGCTCTCGTTACTGGATCTGTGATTGCTCAGTCACTGCGCTCTCAACAACAGAAACCCATTGACGTTCATGTGTGTGGTGTGTGGGCCTTAAGACCCACCCACTTTGCTGTCACACGTATGTGTTATGTGGGCAGCAAAAAATTAAAGTGGTTCTAAAGGCAGAAGGTTTTAAACCTTAATACGTTCTCTGCATTAGGATAAAAAAATGTCTGCATGCAGCTCCCCATCCCCCCCTTTATGCTTAGCTGTGCCCAATTTGGATTCAACAACGTGCACAAGATCAGAGTCTCTCTATGCTCTCTCCTTCCTCATTGGCTGAGGGCGAGCAGCGGGAGCCATTGGCTCCTGCTTTTGTTAATTACAGTGAGTAAGGAGGGACCGGAGGGCGGGGGCACTTAGATTCAGAGAGGGGGAGGAGCCTGGAGCGCCGGGGGGACCAAGAAGAGGAGGATGAAGGCTGCTTGGTGTGGAATCATTGTAAAAAATTTCAGCATTTACTATCACTTATTTACACTTGCGGCTGTCATTGCTGCTCCTCTGAAAAGCTAACCCTGGTGGATCGCTTTTTAGTTGGACACAGCAGCTTTCAGATTAAGATAAATAGCCAATCATGGAGGCTCTTTACCATGTGATCTACACTGATTATCAGGGCACTGACCAGCCCCAACAGTGCCCATCAGTGCTGCCAATCAGTGCTTATCAGTGATGCCTGCCAGTGCAACCTATCAGTGCTGCCAATCAGTGCCGCCTCATCAGTACCCATCAGTGCCGCCTATCAGTGCAGCCTCATCAGTACCCATCAGTGCCACCTATCAGTGCCCATCAGTGCCGCCTCATCAGTGCCCATCAGTGCAGCCTCATCAGTGCCCATCAGTGCTGCCAATTAGTGCCCATCATTGCTGCCAACCAGTGCCGCCTATTAGTGCAGCCTCATCAGTGCCCATCAGTGCCGCCTCATCAGTGCCCATCAGTCCAGCCTCATCAGTGCCCATCAGTGCTGCCAATTAGTGCCCATCAGTGCTGCTTATCATTGCAGCCTCATCAGTGCCCATCAGTGCAGCCTCACCAGTGCCCATCAGTGCCGCCTATCAGTGCCCATCAGTGCCACCTCATCAGTGCCCATCAGAGCCCATCAATGCTGCCTCATCATTGGAGCCTATCAGTGCCCATCAGTGCAGCCTCACCAGTGCCCATCAGTGCCACCTATCAGTGCCACCTCATCAGTGCCCATCAGTGCCGCCTCATCAGTGCCCATCAATGCTGCCTCATCAGTGGAGCCTATCAGTGCCCATCAGTGAAGGAGAAAAAAATTACTTATTTACAGTATTTTATAAAAGAAACAAAGAAAAACTTGTTTTTTTTAACAATTTTCTGTATTTTTTCATTTGTTTAGCAAAAAAAATAAATAAAATCCAGTGGTGATTAAATACCACCAAAAGAAAGCTCTATCTGTCTCAAAAAAATGGTCAAAATGTGGTTTGGGTACAGTGTTGCATGACCGCGCAATTGTCATTCACAGTGTGACAGTGCTGAATGCTGAAAATTGGCCTGGGCAGGAAGGGGGTAGAAGTGCCCGGTAGGCAAGCGGTTAAGAACACCTTTTCCATGATAAAAGTCAGGCTGCTCTGGCGGTGCGAATTCGGGACTGATGAGGAAAAATGCAGGATCCCATTTGGTGACGATCGATCCCAGCAAAGTGAAGTCATCTCCCTATTTCTCACAGAAAGGGTTAGCAAGCCGTTTGGCACACAGCCACGCATTGCCCCCTGTGACCAGCCGCCTTCCAGCAGCAAGCCTGATTGCGCATTTTCAAAACGTAGCAAAGCATCTGTGCGATGGTCCGGGGGGGACGCCGGGCACGCTACTTGAGAGTTTGCTGCATTTTAGAGGGACGCAGTTTGCATCAGCTGGAGGGAACCTGGCCCTAGGGGGCCCCGGGAACTCAGGGAGCCAGGCAGTGTGTATAATAATCCAGAACATTACAGGGAATGTAGATCTGTAATAATGAGCCGATACAGAGGATGTGACCAAAGAGCGTCCTGTGTGATCCTCATCACTATCATTACGCAATGCATCAGTACAATTATACACAATGTATCAGTACCATTATACAATGTATCAATATCATTACACACAATGAATCAGTGTTATAGGATGGAGAATATGGGACTGGTGGAGGAGGATGACATAGGATGGAGGAGATGGGACTGGAGGAGGCAGACATGGGGTGGAGGAGATGGGACTGAAGAAGAGGGAATTGGTGGGGGTGGACACGGGATGGAGGAGATGGGACTGGAGGAGGTGGACATGGGCTGGAGGAGATGGGACTGTAGGAGGAGGAGAACATGGGATAAAGGAGATGGGACTGGGGATGGTGGACATGGGATGGAGGAGATGGGACTGGAGGAGAAGGCCATGGGATGGAGGAGATGGGACTGGAGAAGAGGGGATTAGTGGAGGTGGACACGGGATTGAGGAGATGGGACTGGAGGAGGTGGACATGGGCTGGAGGAGATGGGAATGTAGGAGGAGGAGAACATGGGATAGAGGAGATGGGACTGGGGATGGTGGAGTGGACATGGGATAGAGGAGATGGGACTGGAGGAGGAGGAGGACATAGGATTGAGAAGATGGGACTGTAGGAGTAGGAGGACAAATAATGGAGGAGATGGGACTGGAGGAGGTGGACATGGGATGGAAGACATGGGACTTGAGGAGGAGGACGTGGGTTGGAGGAGATGGGATTGTAGGAGGAGGAAGACATGGGATGAAGGAGGTGGGACTGGAGAAGGAGGACATTGGATGGAGGAGATTGGACAGAAGAATGAGGAGGACATGGGACTGATGGAGGAGGTGGGACTGGAGGAGCATAGGATGGAGGAGATGGAACTGTAAGGGGGGGACATGGTGTGGGGGAGATGGGACTGGAGGAGGTAGTCATGTGATGGAGGAGATGGGACTGGAGGAACAGAACCACATTGGATGGAAGAGGTGGATATGGAATGAAGGAGATGGGACTGGAGGAGGTGGACATGGGATGGAGGAGATGGGACTGGAGGAGGTGGACGTGGGATGGAGGAAATGGGACTGGAGAAGAGGGGATTGGTGGTGGTGGACACGGGATGGAGGAGATGGGACTGGAGGAGGTGGACATGGGCTGGAGGAGATGGGACTGTAGGAGGAGGAGTACATGGGATAGAGGAGATGGGACTGGGGATGGTGGACATGGGATGGAGGAGATGGGACTGGAGGAGGAGGACATGGGATGGAGGAGATGGGACTGGAGGAGGTGGACATAGGATTGAGAAGATGGGACTGGAGGAGCAGGAGGACATAGGACGGAGGGAGGAGGTGGACATGGGATGGAAGACATGGGACTTGAGGAGGAGGACGTGGGTTGGAGGAGATGGGACTGTAGAAGGAGGAGGACATGGGATGAAGGAGGTGGGACTGGATAAGGAGGACATTGGATGGAGGAGATTGGACAGAAGAATGAGGAGGACATGGCGTGGGGGAGATGGGACTGGAGGAGGTAGTCATGTGATGGAGGAGATGGGACTGGAGGAGCAGGACGACATAGGGTGGAGGAGATGGACATGGGATGGTATATACTGTGGTATATGTCAGAGCTATATATAAATGTATAATAATAATAGTGTGTGGCTGAGGGGGGACATTACTTCTGGTAGATGGAGTGTTTGTTCTGTGGAAGATTTCAGTACCATGGACAGAGATGACGGTTTGGCTGCATTGGTGCTGTCATTGGTGCTGAAGTTATATCCCCCCCCCCCCCTTTACCTACACACCCCCATTTATAAAGTACACACCGATCAGCCATAACATTATGACCACTGACAATGGCATAGTAGTTGGGATATATTAGGAAGCCGGGGAACATGTCGGACCCTCGGACCCTCAAGTTGCTGTGTTGAAAGCAGAAAAACTGGGCAAGCGCAAAGATTTGAGCGGCTTTGAGGACCGAATTGTAATGACTAGACAATGGGTCACAATGTTATGGCTGATGGTTGTATATAGAATATATCAGTTTGATGGAGGCAGTGTCCATTCTTTGATATGAGTATCATGGATTCTCTTTGAAGGCAATTGCCGGGTTTAATACGGATTTGTACATCATTGTTGGGGTTTTAAGTGGCTCCTAACACTGGAAATGGGGATCGATCTGCAGGAATGACATCTGCTGCTTTGAACTGTTTGTGAATATTTCAGTATTTATAAGCCCAACAATTTTTTCTTTGTCCCTGCTGAAGAAAAGCATCCTCACAACATGATGCTGCCATCGCCATGTTTCACGGTGGGGATGGTGTGTTCAGGGTGATGTGCGGTGTTAGTTTTCCGCCACACATAGCGTTTTGCTTTTAGGCCAAAACGTTCATTTTTGGTCTCATCTGACCAGATCACCTTCTTCCACATGTTTGCTGTGTCCTCCACATGGCTTCTCACAAACTGCAAACAGGACTTCTTATGACTTTCTTTCACCAATGTCTTTCTTCTTGTCACTCTTCCATAAAGGGCAGATTTGTGGAGAACACGACTAATAGTTGTCCTGTGGACAGATTCTCCCACCTGAGCTGTGGATCTCTGCAGCTCCTCCAGAGTTACCATGGACCTCTTGGCTCTTCTCTGATGAATGCTCTCCTTGCCCGGCCGGTCAGTTTAGGTGGACGGCCATGTCTTGGTAGGTTTGTAGTTGTGCCATACTCTTTCCATTTTCCGATGATGGATTGAACAGAGCTCCGTGAGATGTTCAAAGCTTGGGAGATTTTTTTTATAACCCAACCCTGCTTTAAACTTCTCCAAAACGTTATCCCTGACCTGTCTGGTGTGTTCCTTGGCCTTCATGATGCTGTTTGCTTACTAAGCTTCCCTAACAAACCTCTGAGGGCTTCACAGAACAGCTGTATTTTATACTGAGATTAAATTGCACACAAGTGGACTCTATTTACTAATTAGGTGACTTCTGAAGGCAATTGGTTCCACTAGATTTTAGTTAGGGGTATCAGAGTAAAGGGGGCTGAATACAAATGTACGCCACACTTTTCATATATTTATTTGTAAAAAAATGTTGAAAACCATTTATCATTTTCCTTTTACTTCACAATTATGTGCCACTTTGTGTTGGTCTATCGCAGAAAATCCCAATAAAATAAATTTTTGGTTGCAACATGACAAAATGTGGAAAATTTCAAGGGGTATAAATACTTTTTCAAGGCTATCTATCTATCTATCTATCTATCTATCTATCTATCTATCTATCTATCTATCTATCTATCTATCTATCTATCTATCTATCTATCTATCCACATAATTTGGGGCCCACAAGTGGTTCTCTCACAGGGGTTCCCTGAGAGGTCCTCCGCTTGTAACTTTCTTGAAACAAGTGTAAATATCACAATGTCTTTCATTCAGTGTGGAGGTGAGTTGGAGGGTGCAATTTCAGTTTCCTCACGTCTGACTCCTCCGCCATATCCCAGAGCCCTCCCCAGTGCTCCCCCGGCGGGGCCGCTATATACAAACAGCAGATGGCTGGGGAGCACATAGGGAGCGAAACCACGATTACCGCAATTATACAAACAGCCAAAATGAAACACTTAGGTGAACTGAAAAAGTCCCTAACTGCCTCTAATTGGATTCATTACACATGTTTCTGGGGATGGGGCCCATTAAGCCAAATGAGAAAGTTAACTGGAACCTCTCATAACTCTGCGCAAAATTACCGCCTGCCAAACTATGGCTGGAAGGATCGGATTAACCCCTGGAAGGCTGGAAGGAGACGGCAGAGTTCCTCTCAAAGAATCACAGACGTTGCAGCTTTTGAAGAGAGGAGAGATATAGGGTTAAATAAATGCCTCATTTTTATTAAAAGTTCCACCCCCCAATGCATTCGTGATCAGCAACCACCTCCGCTGGTAATGTATGGTATGTATGCACGCCTGGTCACATTTCATTAACAGGCTCTTAAATAAGGAATGAAATGCAGCAGTTTCTGCGTCCAACTCGCCACTCAGTGAAAGTGATTGATTACTCTCGCTGCCTGCGTATTGCCCCCGGGTTTATTACACCGCTCCCTCCATTTATTTATGTATTTCTCCAGCACTCTCTCTTGTTTGTTTGTTTCTCCTCTTCCATCTCTCCGTATCTTCTACACCTCTCCATCTACACCTTTCCATCTACACCTTTCCATCTACATCTCTCCATCTACACCTCTCCATCTACACCTCTCCATCTACACCTCTCCATCTACACCTCTCCATCTACACCTCTCCACCTACACCTTTCCATCTACACCTCTCCATCTACACCTCTCCATCTACACCTCTCCATCTACACCTCTCCATCTACACCTCTCCATCTACACCTCTCCATCTACACCTCTCCATCTACACCTTTCCATCTACACCTCTCCATCTACACCTCTCCATCTACACCTCTCCTTTACACCTTTCCATCTACACCTTTCCATCTACACCTCTCCATCTACACCTCTCCATCTACACCTCTCCACCTACACCTTTCCATCTACACCTCTCCATCTACACCTCTCCATCTACACCTCTCTATCTACACCTCTCCATCTACACCTTTCCATCGACACCTCTCCATCTACACCTCTCCATCTACACCTCTATATCTACACCTCTCCACCTACACGTTTCCATCTACACCTCTCCATCTACACCTCTCCATCTACACCTCTCCATCTACACCTCTCCATCTACACCTCTCCATCTACACCTCTCCATCTACACCTCT
Organism: Lithobates septentrionalis; assembly: GCA_037952835.1. Lineage (NCBI taxonomy): Eukaryota > Metazoa > Chordata > Amphibia > Anura > Ranidae > Lithobates > Lithobates septentrionalis. The sequence continues at coordinate 285,526 of JBBDGP010002704.1, forward strand.
CCATCTACACCTCTCCATCTACACCTTTCCATCTACATCTCTCCATCTACACCTCTCCATCTACACCTCTCCATCTACACCTTTCCATCTACATCTCTCCATCTACACCTCTCCATCTACACCTCTCCATCTACACCTTTCCATCTACACCTCTCCATCTACACCTCTCCATCTACACCTCTCCATCTACATCTCTCCATCTACATCTCTCAATCTACACCTCTCCATCTACACCTTTCCACCTACACCTCTCCATCTACATCTCTCCATCTACACCTCTCCATCTACACCTTTCCACCTACACCTCTCCATCTACACTTCTCCATCTACACCTTTCCATTTACACCTCTCCATCTATACCTTTCATTCTACACCTCTCCATCGACACCTCTCCTTCTACACCCTCTCCATCTACACCTCTCCATCTACACCTCTCCATCTACACCTCTCCATCTACACCTCTCCATCTTCACCTCTCCATCTACACCTCTCCATCTACACCTTTCCATCTACACCTCTCCATCTACACCTCTCCATCTACACCTCTCCATCTACACCTCTCCACCTACACCTTTCCATCTACACCTCTCCATCTACACCTCTCCATCTACACCTCTCCATCTACACCTCTCCATCTACACCTTTCCATCTACACCTCTCCATCTACACCTCTCCATCTACACCTCTCCACCTACACCTTTCCATCTACACCTCTCCATCTACACCTCTCCATCTACACCTCTCTATCTACACCTCTCCATCTACACCTTTCCATCGACACCTCTCCATCTACACCTCTCCATCTACACCTCTATATCTACACCTCTCCACCTACACGTTTCCATCTACACCTCTCCATCTACACCTCTCCATCTACACCTCTCCATCTACACCTCTCCATCTACACCTCTCCATCTACACCTCTCCATCTACACCTCTCCATCTACACCTCTCCATCTACACCTTTCCATCTACATCTCTCCATCTACACCTCTCCATCTACACCTTTCCATCTACATCTCTCCATCTACATCTCTCCATCTACACCTCTCCATCTACACCTCTCCATCTACACCTTTCCATCTACACCTCTCCATCTACACCTCTCCATCTACACCTCTCCATCTACATCTCTCCATCTACATCTCTCAATCTACACCTCTCCATCTACACCTTTCCACCTACACCTCTCCATCTACATCTCTCCATCTACACCTCTCCATCTACACCTTTCCACCTACACCTCTCCATCTACACTTCTCCATCTACACCTTTCCATTTACACCTCTCCATCTATACCTTTCATTCTACACCTCTCCATCGACACCTCTCCTTCTACACCTCTCCATCTACACCTCTCCATCTACACCTCTCCATCTACACCTCTCCATCTACACCTCTCCATCTTCACCTCTCCATCTACACCTCTCCATCTACACCTTTCCATCTACACCTCTCCATCTACACCTCTCCATCTACACCTCTCCATCTACACCTCTCCATCTTCACCTCTCCATCTTCACCTCTCCATCTTCACCTCTCCATCTACACCTTTCCATCTACACCTCTCCATCTACACCTCTCTATCTACACCTCTCCATCTACACCTTTCCATCGACACCTCTCCACCTACACCTTCCGTCTACACCTCTCCATCTACATCTCTCCATCTACATCTCTCCATCTACACCTCTCCATCTACATCTCTCCATCTACACCTCTCCGTCTACACCTCTCCTTCTACACCTTTCCATCTACACCTCTCCATCTACACCTCTCCATCTACACCTCTCCACCTACACCTTTCCATCTACACCTCTCCATCTACACCTTTCCATCTACACCTTTCCATCTACACCTCTCCATCTACCACCTCTCCATCTACACCTCTCCTTCTACACCTTTCCATCTACACCTCTCCATCTACACCTCTCCATCTACACCTCTCCACCTACACCTTTCCATCTACACCTCTCCATCTACACCTTTCCATCTACACCTTTCCATCTACACCTCTCCATCTACACCTCTCCATCTACACCTCTCCATCTACACCTTTCCATCTACACCTCTCCATCTACACCTCTCCATCTACACCTCTCCTTCTACACCTTTCCATCTACGCCTCTCCATCTACACCTCTCCATCTACACCTCTCCATCTACACCTCTCCACCTACACCTTTCCATCTACACCTCTCCATCTACATCTCTCCATCTACACCTCTCCATCTACATCTCTCCATCTACACCTCTCCGTCTACACCTCTCCTTCTACACCTCTCCATCTTCACCTCTCCATCTACACCTTTCCATCTACACCTCTCCATCTACACCTCTCCATCTACACCTCTCCTTCTACACCTTTCCATCTACGCCTCTCCATCTACAGCTCTCCATCTACACCTCTCCTTCTACACCTTTCCATCTACACCTCTCCATCTACACCTCTCCATCTACACCTCCCCTTCTACACCTTTCCATCTATGCCTCTCCATCTTCACCTCTCCATCTACACCTCTCCATCTACATCTCTCCATCTACACCTCTCCATCTACACCTCTCCATCTACACCTCTCCATCTACACCTCCCTATCTACACCTCCCTATCTACACATCTCCTTCTACACCTCTCCATCTACACCTCTCCATCTACACCTCTCCATCTACACCTCTCCATCTACACCTCTCCATCTACACCTCTCCATCTACACCTCTCCTTCTACACCTTTCCATCTACACCTTTCCATCTACACCTCTCCATCTACACCTCTCCTTCTACACCTTTCCATCTACACTTCTCCATCTACACCTCTCCATCTACACCTCTCCATCTACACCTCTCCTTCTACACCTCTCCATCTTCACCTCTCCATCTACACCTTTCCATCTACACCTCTCCATCTACACCTCTCCATCTACACCTCTCCTTCTACGCCTTTCCATCTACGCCTCTCCATCTACACCTCTCCATCTACACCTCTCCATCTACACCTCTCCATCTACACCTCTCCACCTACACCTTTCCATCTACACCTCTCCATCTACACCTCTCCATCTCCATCTCTCCATCTACACCTCTCCATCTACACCTCTCCATCTACACCTCTCCATCTACACCTCTCCATCTACACCTCTCCACCTACACCTTTCCATCTACACCTCTCCATCTACACCTCTCCATCTACATCTCTCCATCTACACCTCTCCATCTACATCTCTCCATCTACACCTCCCCGTCTACACCTCTCCTTCTACACCTCTCCACCTACATCTCTCCACCTACACCTTTCCATCTACACCTCTCCATCTACACCTCTCCATCTACATCTCTCCATCTACACCTCTCCATCTACATCTCTCCATCTACACCTCTCCGTCTACACCTTTCCATCTACACCTCTCCATCTATACCTCTCCATCTACACCTTTCCATCTACGCCTCTCCATCTTCACCTCTCCATCTACGCCTCTCCATCTACACCTCTTCATCTACACCTCTTCATCTACACCTCTTCATCTACACCTCTCCGTCTACACCTCTTCATCTACACCTCTCCATCTACACCTTTCCATCTACACCTCTCCATCTACACCTTTCCATCTACACCTCTCCATCTACACCTCTCCATCTTCACCTCTCCATCTTCACCTCTCCATCTACACCTCTCCATCTACACCTCTCCATCTACACCTCTCCATCTACACCTCTCCATCTACACCTTTCCATCTACACCTCTCCATCTACACCTCTCCATCTCACCTCTCCATCTACACCTCTCCATCTACACCTCTCCATCTACACCTCTCCATCTACACCTTTCCATCTACATCTCTCCATCTACACCTTTCCATCTACACCTCTCCATCTACACCTCTCCATCTACACCTCTCCATCTACACCTTTCAATCTACACCTCTCCATCTACACCTTTCCATCTACACATTTCAATCTACACCTTTCCATTTACACCTCTCCATCTACACCTCTCCATCTACACCTCTCCTTTTACACCTCTCCATCTACACCTCTCCATCTACACCTCTCCATCTACACCTCTCCATCTACACCTCTCCATCTTCACCTCTCCATCTACACCTCTCCATCTACACCTCTCCATCTACACCTTTCCATCTACACCTTTCCATCTACACCTCTCCATCTACACCTTTCCATCTACACCTTTTCATCTATACCTCTCCATCTACACTTTTCCATCTACACCTCTCCATCTACACCTTTCCATCTACACATTTCAATCTACACCTTTCCATTTACACCTCTCCATCTACACCTCTCCATCTACACCTCTCCTTTTACACCTCTCCATCTACAATTTTCCATCTACACCTCTCTATCTACACCTTTCCATCTACACCTCTCCATCTACACCTCTCCATCTACACCTCCCTATCTACACATCTCCTTCTACACCTCTCCATCTACACCTCTCCATCTACACCTCTCCATCTACACCTCTCCATCTACACCTCCCTATCTACACATCTCCTTCTACACCTCTCCATCTACACCTCTCCATCTACACCTCTCCTTCTACACCTTTCCATTTACACCTCTCCATCTACACCTTTCCATTTACTTCTCTCCATCTACACCTCTCCATCTACGCCTCTCCATCTACACCTTTTCATCTATACCTCTCCATCTACACCTTTCCATCTACACCTTTCCATCTACACCTTTCCATCTACACCTCTCCATCTACACCTCTCCATCTACACCTCTCCTTCTACACCTTTCCATTTACACCTTTCCATCTACACCTTTCCATCTACACATCTCCATCTACACCTCTCCATCTACACCTTTCATTCTACACCTCTCCATCTACACCTCTCCATCTACACCTCTCCGTCTACACCTTTCCATTTACACCTTTCCATCTACACCTTTCCATCTACACCTCTCCATCTACACCTCTCCTTCTACACCTTTCCATTTACACCTTTCCATCTACACCTTTCCATCTACACCTCTCCATCTACACCTTTCATTCTACACCTCTCCATCTACACCTCTCCATCTACACCTCTCCTTCTACACCTTTCCATTTACACCTCTCCATCTACACCTTTCCATCTACACCTCTCCATCTATACCTTTCATTGTACACCTCTCCATCTACACCTTTCCATCTACACCTCTCCATGTACACCTCTCCATCTACACCTCTCCATCTACACCTCTCCATCTACACCTCTCCATCTACACCTCTCTATCTACACCTCTCCATCTACACCTCTCCATCTACACCTCTCCATC